>VXAU01004203.1:286834-309334 GCA_013399695.1 Formicarius rufipectus | reverse complement strand
AGCTGGAAGCAAATAGTGACAATGTTCTGTTGAGTTTGGCAGTGACATCTACAAGATTTCTTAACGCTACTGCTGTCATCCCCCAGAGGTTTCTAATGGCTGCAAGGACGTGCATGTAAGGAGGTGGCAAAATTAGCATCCTTAATAGTTCTTTTCGTGCTTGTAACATCTCCCAGATCCATGCAGAAAAACACGTCCGGGAATCCACTTCTGCACCACTGTAGCGCTTGCCATGAGTTTGACATTGAAGCCATGTCTCTGCCCACCCCATATCGCCCCAACACAGATAACACAGTAACATAATAACATAGTAACATAATTGCACCCCTTTTGTTCCTGCAAGATCTTCAGCACTCCCCGAAGATTAAATCACAGTAACTGTAAATAAACTAATAAAACAGAAAATACAAATTAACTAATGCATATGTGTTACTATTGATATAATAGTATTTACAGCCACAGCTTGACAACCACGGTTAAAGGAGTGTCCGGTTTAGGTCACATGCTGTAACCTTCTTCAAGGAGCTGAAAATGGTCTCGGCTCTCACAGCTGCTGAAGTTGCCTGGATTGTGAAGAGATCAAATACATTTTCTATTGTTTGTTTTTTTTTTTTTTTTTTTTTTTTTTTTTTTTTTTCAAAACAAAACACATAATTTATAGATACACTTTCCCAATGTCCTTTACCTATGACATCCCCTGAGGACCTTGACCAAAGGAGGCGCTGCTGTTGCCATGTAGGCTGGGTTGGAAAAGTACTTGTCCAATACCACACTATTTTGTTTGATTCCTTTAGGTATCCGAAAAGACATGGAGAAGAAATGGCAGAGCTGTTCCCTGAGCAGGCTGGTGTGCCAGCTCTGTGTCTGTGCTCACACTTTGTGTCTCAGCACAGGCTGTGTCAGGGACTCCAGTTACCGTGAAACCCACTGTGACAATCAATGACACCAGTCTTTGAAAGCTGCTGCTTTCCCAGCTTCACCTGGACAGTTGTGAACTCAAAAAGCACTGAGCATGGATTCTGAGAGAAAGTGGCACTTCTTAAGTCACCAGAGCTCAGGAGCTGCTTGTTCAAGGCACAAGAGAAAAATTATGTTAGCTGTGCCTCAGGCTCAAGGAAGATCTTGATGATTAAGAATACTAGTGAGGTGGAAAAAACTTACCACCTTCCATGAAATTATGGTTCAGAATAAAAGGTTTAATTGTCCTGAAACCCTCTTCAGGGTTTCACTGTCCTGATATTGGCATAGTTAA
This sequence comes from Formicarius rufipectus, assembly GCA_013399695.1. Classification (NCBI taxonomy): domain Eukaryota; kingdom Metazoa; phylum Chordata; class Aves; order Passeriformes; family Formicariidae; genus Formicarius; species Formicarius rufipectus. The sequence continues at coordinate 308,082 of VXAU01004203.1, read as the reverse complement.
CAGGCATTGACAAGCTCCACTCCAATTCTATCGGGAATGAGTCATCATCATGTTGGCATAACGACTTACTTCCACTCCAGTCCTTTCGGGTGTTTTCTGCTGGCTTCCTACCTGGAATGCAGTTGAATGCACAATCCAAGGAGGTGTTGGAATGAAAGTCAGAGCTCTTCCTATTAGGAAGCTTTCAGTTTGGGCAGAAGGCTTATTCCTTCCGTGGGTGCCTCCCAGGCAATGCAGATTACTGTGACGGAGTACAGGGAAGCTGAGTCTAACCTGGTGCAAAGAAAATGTTTCTAAAATATATGTGATTTTATAACAGATTTTACTTAACATTTCATGGAAAAGAACCTGAGATTAGAGTTTCTTGAAAGCAGGAGTCTAGGGTTAACACCAATAAAAATCACTTATTTATTCCTAGTTAGTCCATGAATACACCTTTCTGAATGGGTGTGAAATATTTTTTCAAGAGGCTCTTTACCAGAACAATACTGTACAGGATATGTACAATGAAACAACCAAGAGGTTGGGACAACCAAGAGCTCTACACTACTGCTTTGCACTCCACTGTGCCTGCACAACTGCACTGCCTGGGACTGCCTTGCTTTTCCATGGAAATCCCAGTGTCAAAAAGCAAACACATCAAAGCTTCTCTGAGGAACATGAGGCAGCAGGGATGAGGGAGCTGTGTCCCAGGTGAGTGGTTCAGGGAGCAGGTACTGCAGGGAGCATCCGCCTGGCACAGAGACAGGTCATGGCAGAGGTCAATAAATACCCTCCTCCAGTCGAGCACGGGGAGCGGGCACAGCCCTGCTTGGGGGGAAGGGAAGGAGGGGTCTGGGCCTGGTGCCTCCTCCTGGGGTCCTCGGCTGGGATGGGCAGGACTTGAATGTGGGCATGGGCCCCTGAGTCCATACAGGGCACCAGACCCTAAATCCCTGGTACCACCCTCCAAATCCTGGCACCAGCCTCCAAGCCCCAGGTACCAGCCCCCAAATCCTGGCACCAGACCCCAAACCACAGGTACCAACCCCCAAATCCTGGTACCAGACCCCAAATCCTGGCACCAGACCCCAAATCCTGGCACCAGACCCCAAACCACAGGTACCAGCCCCCAAATCCTGGCACCAGACCCCAGACCACAGGTACCAGCCCCCAAACCCCAAGTACCAGCCCCCAGATCCTGGCACCAGTCCCCAGATCCTGGCACCAGACCCCAAATCCCGCTCCAAGCCGCAGGCTCTGGTTGCGGATCCCAACCGCATCTCCAGGTCCCAAATCCCAGATCCCGATCCCTGCCCCGACCGCGGCAGCCCCGCAGACCGGGCGCGCTCCCGCTCCGGGCGCGCTCCCGCCCCCCCATCCCGCGAGCACGCCGCGCGTTCCAAACTCCCGCCACTCCACTCGCCCCGCCCCCTCTCCCCGCCTCGCCCAATGGCGACGCGGCAGAGCGCCCCTGCAGCCAATGGGAGCGCGGTGGGCGTGGCCTCGGCGCTTTAAGACGCGACGCGGGGCGCGGCCGCGGTGTGGGCCGTGTGGGGAGCGCCCCTGCTCACTAACCCTAATGGCGCCCGCGCTCCCCGCGCCCGCCCGCTGTTTTACTCGCTGACTTTCAGCGGGCGAGGGGAGCGGCCTGGGGAGGGTGGCGGGGAGGGAGGGAGACGCAGGAGAAAGGAGGTCCGCTGTTAAAAAAACAAACAAACAAAAAACGTCAGCGAGGGGGCTCCTCACCCCGGCCTGCCCTGGGGTCCCCCCCACACCAGCCCGCATCCCGGGGCGCTCCCGCCGCCGCGCCGCGCAGAGGCCGCGGTCGGCCGGCCCAGCGCCACTGCCGCCGCGAAGAGCTCGTCTCTGTCAGCCTCGGCGGCGGCCGGGGGCACAGGGGCGATCCCCCCGCCCCGGGGCAGCCGCGGGACCCCAGCAGAGCAAAACGGGAGCGGCGCCGCCGGGCGGAGCAGCCGCGGCTCCCTCAGCCGTGGGGTGCGCGGCCGGCGCCGCCCCGACACCCCCTCAGCCACACAGCCCCACCGGGAGGGGCCGGCGCACCGCCCTCGGAGGGTCTCGGCGGTCCGGGGACCACAAATGCACCCCCTGAAGCGCCAGTCCCTGCCCAGGGTCGCTGTGGGTCCCCCCGGGCCGGGCGGAGGCCGAAGGGAGAGCCCTGCGTTGGTGGGAGCTCGGGAATGCCGAGCAGTGCCCGTGGGGTTTGAGGGGGTGTGGAGTTCTGCTCGTGGGTTTTCAGCAGCGCTGGGACGAATTTGCGGAAACAGGCGAGACCGAGCACGGGGAGCCGGGGACAAATACTTCGCGGAGGTGTGGAATGTGGATTGTGAGCGGAAGGTACTGGGGCTTGACCCCATTCCTCTCCCTGGACCGAGGCCCTGGCACTGCTGTGAGGAGAGCCTCGGTGTGCCAGGCACAGGACCAAACCCCTGTCTGTTGTGTGCCAAACAGAGCACCAAAAACCTGCCTGTTGTGTGCCAAACGCAGCGCCAAAAACCTGCCTGAGGGTATGCCAAAGTACAGCATTAAAAACCTGCCTGTTGTGTGCCAAACAGAGCACTAAAGACCTGCCTGAGGGTGTGCCAAACACAGCACCAAAGCTGCCTGTTGTGTGCCAAACAGAGCATCAAAAATTTGCCTGAGGATGTGCCAAACAGAGCACCAAAAACCTGCCTGAGGATATGCCAAACAGAGCACTAAAAACCTGCCCGAGGATATGCCAAACAGAGCACCAAAAACCTGCCTGAGGGTGTGCCAAACACAGAACCAAAAATCTGCCTGAGAGTGTGCCTCACAGCCCCAAAACTGCCCGTGGTGTGCTGAGCCACAGCATCGTCTGCCTGAGGAAGGAGTACCCAGAGGCTGTCCTGTGCCATCACCATCATGGGAATGGGCTGCTCAGTTGCCTCTGCTGGTGGTTATGACCACAGCCCCAACCTTTTTGGTGTTTCTGCATCACCTGCTTGCAGAAGGTTCACCGGAGCTGCAGGCACATGTGTGGGACTGGAGTGATGGAGCTGAGAGTGCCCCGCTGCCCCATCCCAGGTCTGGGCAAGGAACAGGCATGGCCCTACAAACGGGTCTGGGCAGGGAACAGGCATTGCCCTACAAACGGGTCTGGGCAGGGAACAGGCATTGCCCTACAAACGGGTCTGGGCAGGGAACAGACATGGCCCTACAAACGGGTCTGGGCAGGGAACAGGCATGGCCCTGCAAACGGGTCTGGGCAGGGAACAGGCATGGCCCTGCAAACGGCTTGGGCATCACTCAGCGCTCACGTTTACCAACCTTTCCATAATTTCCTGAACGTTTGACCAGTGCCATCTTGTGGCCTCCTTTTCTGTGCACTAAGGATGGGCGTGAAGTCGGGTACTTAATGTTTTGGTTCTGTTTGAAAGAAACCTTCTGCTTCCAGGATAAGTAGAAAACGGGAGAGCCCGACCCCACACACTAGAAGATGTGTAGGTCCTTTCTGGTAGTCAAATCTGAATGTTGTTTACTAAACCAAATCCAACTAAAGCTAGCACAGACTCTGCCACTGGCAATGCTGTTTCTTGGTTCAAACAACTATATTTTAACTGTTTTATCTTGTTTCCAAGCAACAACTTTCGCTTAGGATCGGATACTTCATTTCTGACTTGTGACCAAACATGCAAAGCCAAGATATTTCATGTGCTCACTTCATTATGTTTTTCAAAGGAAACTCACCTTGTCTTAAAGTTTTCTCTCAGAGAAAAGTCTTGTCTCCTAAATATTTCTGGTTTTGTGGTATTTACAATGGACTTTTTTTCTGCTGTCACTTCTGAAAGAGACAATACGCTTTGACAAGTTTCTGCGTATATGAAGAAGTATGTGCTCTGGAAATCCATGTGTCAGAGTAAGAATGCTAAGAAACTGAGAACTTGGTCTATTTTTATTTCAGTTTATTTATGGAAGCAAGGAAAACTGTGCAATGTAGCATTGTTGCAGAGACTGCAACAAATGGAGCTGTTGGCACTGTTTCTGGACAGTCTGCAGGTGCCCTTCTGGCCCCAGTGAAGTGGTAAAGGTGCTACTGTGGCTTTTTAGGAATGAACGGAGAAGCTCTCAGCGATTTCTCCCCTGAAAAGTTTAAAGCCATTGGCAATTGTGTCAAAGGACTTGTATTCAGTGCCTCCTTGAAGCAGAGCTCACCTGGCAGCGAGCAGAAGTTGCCTGCGAGAGGGAGCAGCTTCACCTCGGTGCTGAGCTTGAATCACGTGGCATTAAGTCGATTTTCTTCCCTCACAGTGTAAGTGCTCTTCTTAATATCTCCAAACTTCTTGGGTTTTAAAAATCTAATCATTCATTTGAAGCTCGTGTGCACTGAGAAGTTTACAATCAGTTCTATCTGTGACACAGAGGGGTGCAGAGGGAGATGATGGTGTTTGGAAGAAGAGGAGCTTTTGTGCTCTGTAGTTGTGGAAGAATGTTATTGAGGTTCATACTCTGGGCTGCCACTCAGTTGGTCTGGGATCCTTGGTGACTTGCTGAGTGCCAGATGCTCAGAAATCAACAAGTCATCAGAAAGTTCTGTAGGAGATGTTTAGACAGTGAGCTTTGAAGGACGACTTGTCTGCTTGTGTCTGCCCGAGGTGTTACCACTGCTCCAGGTCAGTCACACATTTGCTGTATCAGGTTGGGTACATGGACAGTGTTCTGGCCAAAGGCTACAGCACTATCTGAAACCCCAGCAACATGAAATGGCCTCACTGCACTCATAGGTCCCAGTAGTTGCCTTCTTTTTGCATGGTCATATTTTAGTGTGCTGTTTCTAAACACCCCAGAGTTTTCTGTCCCTATGGGCTATTGCTCCTCTTCTGTGGAAAACCAGGAAAAAAGAATCAGCACAACAATGCATGAAATCCCTTAGAAGATCCCATAGAATTGATGGGATAGCAGGAGGGGTAACATTGCCATGCTTGTGCAAACAGCCCACTTCTGAGGGTGTTTCAGGAGCTGACGGATTTGGGGCCCCTGAAGGGACGACTGTAACTCCCCCATGACCTCATTTTCAAATGCACATTTCTAAGCATGGAATCCCAGCCAGGGTTGGTTCCAGCTGTGGTGCTGTGTTCCAGGCATGGTCCTGAGCTGTGTCCCTCCTGTGGCTCTTCCTTGGCCTCTGCCTTCAGTCACCTCTCAGTGTTGTGACCCTCTTCCACTCCCTGAACAACTTGCTGTACAGAAAAGCAGCAGGATTTTATCTTATGTTGCTTTCATTACTCTGTTTAAAGTTTACATTTTAGCTTTCTTGCATTAGTTCAGAAACAGTCATGATTGTTTGGATTGTATGTGATGTGTCAGTGCACAACAAACAAACCAAGGAAGGTTTAAATCAGTTCAAGAGGTTTATATGCCAAGACGAACAAACTTAAACAAATTAGAATAGAATCACATGAGCCTATGATTTTGTGTGCAAATTTAAAGTACACTTTGCTATGTACTTGAAATGACCAACAGAAAAGCTGGGATTTTTTCACATACTGAAAATTCTGCTAAATACTTGCCAGAGTTGTTGGCAGAGGTGACAGCACACACAGACTTTGTAAGAACAGCGTGAGCAGAGTTAACGTGGAACTGTGATACTGAGTCTAACAAAACAGTTCAAGTTGACCTTGCGTATGAGACAACAAAAAGTGTCTTAAGGAGAAATAATAATTATCAAAGAGTAAAGAATGGTTTAATTCAAAGGCTGTTTAACCTCTGAGAGGTCTGGCAAACATTAATAGAACCCTACCCTAATTCTGTTTGTAGATTGCCTCGACAAGGGGTACTTTGAAAATGTGGCTGGATGTGGTATCCAGGGATATTTATCAGCAAGGGGCATAGAAGAAGCATACATCTCAATATTTTTTACATAAGTAATTCAACGGTAAAGTGATGTCATGCAATCAAATCTTTGCAAATGCTAAAAAAAGCATGGACTAAAGATGGTTTAAGAAAACAGTAACTCTCTGTGCCTTTCTTTGCCCGGTTCCCTGCATTCAGGTCAACACACACAATCTGGGAAGTTGTTTTATCCAAAAGAAGTTTGCAAAAAACAACCCTAGGCAGTGCTAAACCTCTGGCACAAGAGCCTGAGAGAACTGCTGTGGGTCTCGGTCCTGTGCTTGGTGACTGACCTGCTCGATGGGTCAGATCAAGTCTGTGTTGAAGCCAGAGCTCTGCACTGCATGGCTTCTGCTCAGAAAGCTGGGAGGTGGCTTTCACCTCCTGCATTGGCAGTTTTCAGGCTGCAGAGGCACGATGGCAACTTGGGAGGGCCTATTAGTATATTAAAATTAAGCTTTATTAGTTAGTATTTCAATATGTGTGTATTCAGCTCTGGCTGCAGTTCAGGGTGGTTTCTTACAAACCCTCAGCTCTGTACAAAAAGAACAGTAGTCAGTGTTTGAATCCGTGTATGCTTCCCAGCTGCATCAGACCTAAAAGTGACAGTAGTTTAGGAATAGAAGAGACTTTTTATTTTTGGATCAATTAAATATTGTATTTCACAGATTTCATTAGGGTAAGCTGCTCCCCTGTGGCCGCTGGAGCCTTTGTTTTCTACATCGTGTCTATCTGTGAAGGTCTGTGGGATGTGCTCTTGCTGTTGATCCTATTTTTTCAACGGTAGATGGCAACAGCCATTCACTGGTAAAACAGTCGAGTGGAACTGGGAGCATTACAGAATTTATTGTGCAGGAAGGATCGTTGTGAGTAGGAATTTACGTAAAACTATGTGTAAATACTTTTTTTTTTTTTTTTTTTTTTACTTCTCCCCCCCTCCAAGTACGGGCAAACTCACCTTAAATCAAAAGATTTGCAGTTAAAACAAATTTTTATAGAAAATTCAGTTCAAAACAGAAGTTTGGAAAGATGATATTTAAGCTTCATAGGAAGGTACTGTAATGAATTGTCAGGTATTTAAAGTGTATTTTTCAATGTATATTCTAGATAAACTCAAGTGATTAAGAAATGTTGGTTAACACTAGATTTTTATTCCCTTTCAAGTTTGCTCAAAACACTGCTAATTTTCAGCCTACGTTTGTTTGAGAAACTAATTAAAACAAAACTTTGTACAAATTAAGTAAATTTATTTCCTGTCTCTAAGTTTTAGGATTCACCTTGACAAATTAGTTTGACAACTTGACCCCATTGAAAATAGTGTCTGAGATCAGCATTTGCAGATTTTCAATTTTACTTTTGCTTCTAAAAATGCACCGTGTGATTTGAAACTAGATGTGCAAACATCAGCCTTTTTAACACAGAGCAGTATGTTGTAGGATAAATTGCTTTCCACATTTCTCATTTATTTAAATAAATTTACTGTTTGCTTTTGTGGAATATACACTTTGTTTCCCAAAAGAGGCTGTGGGAGTTGTGTGAGTGAGGAAGGTAATCGTCTATAACAAAGTTATAACCGAGTCACAAGACTTTTGGGAATTTTACAGCTGCAAACTGAAGTTCTCGTGCATTATCATAACACTCTGGTTTGCAACGATAACGAGTTTAAAGGCTGGAATTTCTCTGTTTTTATTGAAAAGATAATCACACTTTTCATACATTAGTGATGGGATATTGGCAGCTATGATAATTTCATAGAAAACAGTGCTGCAATTAGTATTTTAATAAAGTTGTTTCTTATTCCTGTATTGGTATTATCTGGACTGTACAGTTGGACTCTTCGCTGTGCTCCGTGGGGGACAAAACAAGGCAGAAAGAATAAAAACTGACTGAAATGAAGTGATGAAGGGGATTTGGTCCTCGGGCTGCTACTGGGTCCAGATGTGCCCTTCTGAGCTTCTTGAGTTGTTGCTCTGTAAAGCGGTGGTGAGGGTCCTGACCCCCTGTTGAGGCTGGGGATGGGAAGTGCTCAGCAGCACCATCCTCTTCACCCCTTGCCCCGGGCAACAAACCCATCGAACCCTGTTGTTTCCGGAGGGACCAGGCTCTTCGTGCATAAAACTGTCTTCTAGGTCGCAAACTTTCAGGATGAGAGCGTTTACCAAGTCTGCATACTTAAACCTTTTCTCTCCGGTCCAGCTTCTGAGCCTCCTAAAGAGCAGAATTCCATCACTTCTTTCATCACTCTAATATTCCTTTAAACAACTGTATCATGGGATCTATTGTACTTAGCTGTAGTAATGTCTATCGTACAGTCCATGTTTTTCATCACAGGAAGCAGCTTGAACTGCTTATAACACATGGAGTAGATGTTTGTCTTGTTTTAGAACAGCTTTATATCGTTCAGCTGGCTTTACAGCCTCCTCTGTGTCTAAAGATAAGTATGTTTGAGGATAATCCCGAAGTTGTTATCTTCTGCATCATCACCCCACACTTTTCATTACCATGCACTGCTCCAGGCAGCTTTGAACAGCCTTAGCTTGACAATCAAGGGAGTGAACCAGCAAAACTGCTAATTTCTCTCCCTTTCCTTCCACTCTTATCTCGTATTCTCTAAGGTACACGTCTTTATCTACGTGTTTCCAAGAAGGTGTTCAATTAATAACTCAGACAAGTCGGAGCTGATAGGATCTTTTCATGTATTAATTTAACTCTTCCTTTCAAATGGAGTGCCAGAAAATCACTGTTTTCATGTTTTCTCTATTTATTCTGCCCATTTTTTTTTTTTTAATTGAAGTTGCTCTCTGTAGTCCTTTGGTTCTGCTCCCAAGAAATTATCAGGGATTACAGTGGTGGCCTTACAGGTAACGGGGGTTCTCACTGATGTGTTGAGTAGCAGCTTTCTTCTGTATAAATGTTGATTTCAGATTGTTTTTGCTTATAGTAAAAAACCCCAATTGATAGGCTTGGCCATGCAGGATACAGAAATATTAGGTTTAGGGTTTTTGGTTCATTTTTGTTTGTTTGTTTGTTTTACTCTTTGTTTATTTGTGTTTTGTTGTTTTTTGTTTGTTTTTTTTCTCATAACAAGAATGAGGCAACTTAGCTGATGAGTACAACAACATTGATTTTCAGTGGACAATCACAAGACTTGTTCAAATGCAAAGTTTATTGGTCTGTACATATGAGTTGTTTATCAGTTACAGAGCAATGTTTGAGAGCTCCCTGTTCTTTCATTAGACATGAACGACAATATATTTAGTTTCCACTTGTGTTGCTCTTACAGCAGGTTTAAACCTGCAATAAGACCTAAGATGATTTGATATTAGAAAAAAAAATCCTCTTGGCTCTTGTCTACAGTTTAAATTCCTCTGCTCCCAGGAGAAACACAATGTAAACTGGGAGATGCAGAAATTCCTTAGTCATTCTTGGCTAAACTTGAGATGAGGACACCCATCTCCACAGAAAGCAGGTTGTTTAATGAACATGAAATGAATGAATTTCACTGAGTAACCAACTAACTAAAGCATGAAGTTGTATACCGAAAAAAAAAGAATCATGAAAACACATCTACACATCTGAGGATATCCTTTATTTTTTTTTTTTTTTTTTTAATTGGAGGTGACAGTAATGATTGTTTATTGGTGGTTTTAACACCAAAATATTACAGATCAAGTATTTTACAGCTTTCTATCCCTATGGCTTATAAGTCCATGTTCTAATTGCTTTCAGAGAGAACAAATGAATTTGAAACTATCAAAATAAATGGGAGATTCTGAAAAATGACAAGTAGATTCTTTTCTCCTGATTTTCCTTGTGAAAGCACAAGAACCTTTCAGTGAAGAATTTCACTTAAATAAATTTATAGAATCTAAAGGCGGTGTTAGCCAGTACAAAAATTGTTATGCAGCACAGAGAAAAAGAAAAATTACCCATTAACCAGCATTTTGATATAATTCATTTTTCTACCAGGTTGATTTTTTCATTCTTCAATCACAAGGACTTTCCGTAGTGATTTTTCCTTCAGGAATGCCATTTTTATTGTTGCAAACTAATGTCACCAGGACAAAAAAGTTGGGTTCCATCCAGTGAGGGTCATAAACACATGTGGACTAACAGTTCAGTCACTGATTCTGTGATTACCACTGACCGCTGTTCTGGTTGTCAGTCTATTTCATGGAAATCTCGTGAGTGTAAAGTTCAAGTTTAATAAGCTCAGGGATACAGCAGTCTGGAGAATTTCCAGTATTTTGCTTCTATTTCCAAGTTTATCTTGGTAGTACCACCAAAGCAGGTGACACGTGATGCTGCAGGTGACTTGCTGGCTCATGAGCCTGCTGTGTCACAGGACTCAGCTGCAGCATTGTAATGTTACACATTAAAATACAGTTTAGGCTTGTAATAGAAGCCAGTTCACATAATGTTTTAAGTGTGTTTCTCTGCTATAAGTTCTGGCCAAGTATTTCAGATAGTTCAGGAATACAGCTTAAAGAAAATATTGCAAGAAGGAACAGTATTTAAAAAGGTGAAAGCACTTTCTCAAAGCCAAGTCCTGCAACACTTTATTTCCTCCTCCCTTCTTTTTTTTAAAGTATGGTGAGGGCTTCAAGTGTTTCCCATCTTAATGCTTGTGCAAGGTAAATTATGCCCTTTAAATGAGCCTTTTCGTGTAAATAAGAGAAATAGATGTTCTTTGGTTGAAGGCTTGAGAACCAAATGTGAAACCCAAAGGGGATGTTTTCGAATGCTCGTTGATATAAAGGCAGGTCTCGGGCTGTCCCCAGGTTCCTGAGCACCATGTACTGCTTGACAAGGAGGAATATGCACTGACAGCATTCCTTACAGGAATGCTTCAAGGACAAAATTAAAACATTTCCATAGGGTGTAGCCATCAATCACCAGGAGGATGTTCTTGTACACCAAGTACAACACAGCAGAGCTTTCCAGTGACCTTAACACACTGGCCAACGGAGGAGCTGCTACAGTAATTACAGATTACATTAAGTATCGAGTAAAAGCCAACAGCCAACTACCAGGCAAACCTTTTATACATTATTAAAATCATATCCTTCCCAGAAGATTCAAGCTAATAAAATTGAATTCTATAATGCAATCAGTAAAAAGCAGGTTTAAAAAAAAATAAAGATAAATTTCTCCTTTGTTGATAACGTCCCAAGAAATCCTGTGTTTTATATAGTGCCTAATATACGTAAGTGTGAAAATAATCCCTCAGGTATATTAACAGTTTCAGTTGCACATTCTCTGAGACTGCCTTGAATTTTTTTATAATTACATTTTATTAAGAAATAATTGTTACATATCAAGTGTGGCTTGCACTTAGATTAAAGATTGAAGACTGTGGTTACCTAATATTTCAGCAACTAAAGTGTTGGGAAAATTTTAGAAAGTAAAAAATTGGAAGGATTTTTCTTGTTTATTAAGAAGATAGTTCTTCTTCCTGAGCAACTGGCTGGGACAGTTTGCTTCAGGTCCTGAAAAATAAAAAATATTAGAAGTTTGACATGAAAATAGGAGGAGGGAACAAACACTTTTTATGTAAGGAGTCCAATCCTCACTGCTAACATTTCTAATAAATTACTTCTGACTAGATATGTCCTGTGTTTGGTCACCTTAAAAGAGCCCAGGTGTGCCTGACTTTCAGACCAAAAGGTTTTGAAAACCTGGAATTTTGAGGGATTGACTGAATAAGAAATTCTTCTTGGCCAAGTTAGTGTGTTTTATTATATAGTAGAACCAGAGTTACCTGTGTTTGAGAGCTGACACTGTAGAGCAGCTGCTTTTGTCAGGTTATTGGTCAATCTTTGATTTCATATGAGTCTTATATGTTAAAGCAAGGCATATACTATTCACATATATCATATACAAAATCTAGAAAAAAGTTAATATTGAACTATATTCTACAACTAGATTAATTTTCTCTTTCTGTGAGCCTAAAGGGTGCAAGACCTGGCTGTAAAGCTGTCAGCAAATAAGTTGAGTCTGTGCTGAACATCTAGAACACAGCTCGAAGCAGAACATGGTGCAGATTCCCTGAGTAGGTGGTAAAATGATTAAAAAGAAATAAGACCAGGATAAATCAGTTTCATGATGAAGCGCTCTACACACAGAACACTGTAGTTGCAAAAATTAATCTCTTCAGTCAGTAGCTGGCATGGTGGTACGAGATCCAGCTATGCCCAGGTGAAGACCTACCTGTTTGTTGTTTCTTCAGTTCTCCCAAAATGACTGGAAATGTTGCAACTTTGTGCATTAGATCACAACTATGACCTAAAGCCTGAAGTACTGCCTGCTCTCTTCCTATGGAAGGGCATGGAAATACTTATCCTTCTTAATTTGGGCAGTCAGTTACTCCAGGTCTGGATATAGACTTAGCTATGGCATTTGAATCAAAGTTGGCCCTGTAAATCCTATTTTTTACTTTCAAAAGTCACATTGCTTATTTCAAAAACAAAGTGTAGGTTCCTATTTTTGCAAAAACCCAAAGCAAACCCTCTGCCCCCTTTGTTGTTAACTGTCAGGAAACTCTCCTGGAGCATTAAATGGATCAAGGAGCAGCAGTACAACAGGCCAAAGTCAGCCCTCGTGCAGTTCAGTGCAGCGCTTGGAGCAATGCCTACTGAAACTGGGGCTTCACTTCAGTTCTCTATCTTTGCTGTGTCAGTAGAGATTCTGTTTCAGTTCTTCGGAAGTGCCCAAGAAAACTTTGTAATTGATGTTTTCCACTCATTTTCTTACTCTGCTGGTTCTGTATTTTGGTTGAATCGTGTTTCCCCAGCTTTCAGATGTATGCTTGAATGCTGGAAAAACTCACTCTCATGCATAATGAAAGAGGAAAAGTAACAGAGGAGGAATTTATTGGCTAGAGTCTCCATTCCTGCTCTATATCTTGCTCTACAAGCTCCCACAGCAAGTGAGTGGTAGAGCCAAGAATAGAACACCACTTCTCTGACACCCAGTCCAGTGCCTTAACCCCTGCCTCCCGTGAGAAATTTTGTTTCGGGTTTCTGTGCAGTGCAAAGATAAGATCATACTTTATTTTGGTGCCTAAATTGATCTCTAGGGTGAACGAATAAAGTTGGGAAATAGCCAGAGAATAACACAATGTAAATAGTGAAATGTAAGGAGATTATATATGTATAAAACACTAGAGCTTCTCAGACTGCTGTGTGGCTAGATAGTTAGAATTAAATAAAAATTATATGAAGTATTTGAGTTTGTTTTGAGCATATGAGGTCTTCCTCAGCAAAAAAGCAGGATTTCTTTTGCTCAGATGGATTTTGTTTGAGAGCAGTCAATGGAGCTGTTCTTTGGTCTGTAATGTAGTCTCTGGTAGTGCTTGCTTTGTTGGGATAATAGCAGGTGTTGTGTTGCTCCTTGGTGGGTAGCAAAGGAATTGGGGAAAAAGATGGAGTTAGTGTGGGTTGATGAATGCATTGAACTACAAAGCATCACTGTTATTAAAGATTGAGTATAATAAGCATGTGTAAAGCCAACACAGAGATGTTGATTTGATATAATTAACTGCATCCAGTACTCTCAAATGGTAAAGGCAAGAGTGGTCTCTAGAGATGCTGACTCTGAAACAGCCCCGCCTCTAAGTCTGGTTAGGAAAAGTGTACCCTCTCCCAAACACCCAGCTGTGCTCAGCTAACAGGGATACTCACTCTGTCCTTTGCTTTGGTGCCCACCAAACCTTCTAGGAGATTCATGGCTACTGTTGTGCTGTGATATAGCCAGCTCCTTTCCAGGCTTTCTCCTCCAGAAAGACTCAGAGTTCTGATAAATGAGTTATTGCCTTGCACTCAATTTTGGGCAACATAAGAGCTTGTCTTTCCCAGCATGTGAACAAGAAGCAAGTGCTAAGTGACAGAGGTGAAACCTGGATCCCACCTCTCTTTTAAAAGAATGTAGGTTTGAAGAGTAAATATTTATGAAAGGTTTATTTCCAAAATCTCTTCTCACATCATGAATGAGTGTGTATGTAAATGCAGGGGAGAGACAGATTGCTGTAGAAGAACAGAAGCGATGTCACTGTAGCTTTCTGTCTCTTCTTTAGCCATGTTTATTGCTTTTATAGAAACATCTGCAACACAAACTGCTGAAATGCATTTGAAACTGTCCCTATTTCAGGTTGTTTCAGGTACCTGGCAGTGTGGGTGCCCACATAAGTTGTTGGGGACAAGCTGAAGCATGAACTTACAGCACCACTGGGTCAGGGACATCCTTCTTTGCTGATGGCAAAATAACACATTTTCTTGCTCACTGGCTAGAAATTATTGGGAATTTTTTGGCAGTGCTTTGCACTTGGGAACTCTTTATTTCTCACCACTGAAACACTTTGTGGGAACATGCCAGCTTCAGTGAAACTTCTGTAATAAAAAGTTTGTTTTCAGGCTAGAATCTGGAAGGAGTGTGATCTAACCCTCATCTGCCTCTCAGAGAAGAAGGATTTAACCCCCAAAGTCTTCACATTCCAAGAGAGCCCTAATTCTGTGTTACGATGTTGTTACAGTGCTCTTTTTCCTGTGCTTCTGTAAAAGAAAACAAACAAAAAACCCCCAAACAACAAGCAAATCCCACTTCTAAGGTCATCTTGTGATTGAGAGTGCTTCTGAAATTTTGAAAGGATTTTTGGGATGGGAAAAATTATTTTCTTTCTCCTTCAACTTTGTACCTCAGCACTCTGTTGTGAACTTTGCATCTGAGATTTTGCTCTTGATGAATGAGCTCTCAGCCATACAGACTGCTGTGAACTAGGCTTAAGGACTTTCCTGAAAAATGAAAACCAAAAGGCTAAACCACAGTTACCTTAGGAAATGTGGGGAAGGAGAAAAATGAGATCTTCGCTCTCCTGCCTCTTCTGTTGAGTTTTGTGATTAGTTCTTTGGACAGGTTCTCCTGTGCAGACACTGACTGCTCTTGCTCAAATGTGAGACGTGAGTAGAGCTTCACTGTGTTATCAGGGAGGGTCTGATGGGGTCTCAAGGGACTGGCAGACAAAGGGATAGCTCTGGTGGAACCAATCCCTTCATGAACGTCACCCATGATGCTCCCTCTAAGGGAAGTTACAAATTGACTTGGCTCTTCACCTTCACGGGCTTTTGGAAATGCCAGCTGCACTGTAAAACAAATGGAAATTCCGTTTGTTTTTCCTTCTGGAATACGATCTCTAGTGCCATTTACTGCTTGCTGTAGTTGTGGCTATAATGTTTTGGTATTATCTGTGTGACAATTGACATAAAAGAGCTGAAAGTGGACCTCATAGAGTGGGATGACTACTGCTTATACTCTGCCTTCTTCCAGGCAGCAGATACCATGAGACTGCTCCTCCAGGCTGTTGGAGAGCTCACTATGATATCTTTACATGGAGTTGTATCACAGTGCAAAATTTAAATATTACAAATCACTACAATTATACTCATCCCGCCCTGGGAAGATTCTGGGAAAAAAATGATTGAAGAGCTGTCTGGTGGGCTCTTAGAGTGTGCTCATATTATGGTGATGAGTGCAGAATGAAAATAAAAACAGAAAACAAATGGGAATATTTAAAAAAAATTTCCAGAGACAGTTTGAAAAATGATGACTTGGTAATCAAAGTATTGTGATACCGTACTCGATGGGGGTCTAATATATACTGGGTTTAAGTATGGTGGATTTCTTTTGGGATTCCATATCCAGCAGAAAGTTCTGAGCAATGGTACCTGAACTTATGTCCTGAGCAGAAGCAGCAGCACATAACACAGTAACTCCTGTGTGGTGTGGAAGGAACTGGACACACTCGGCTGCTGCCTGCTCTGAGCACGGTCTGTGTGTGCCCTGTGTGGATACAAGGTGTGGGTCCATGTGTGCTTCCACATGAGCCTCTACAAAGTGAAATAGCAGAGCTCTAAGGATACCTCCCTTCTTAATGACTCCTTCCAAATCAGCTATGAGTGTAGTCCTGCAAAGTTTGGCAGTGCATTCATGCTTTAATACTAATGAGTGCTGTGCACAAAGTGATTCAAAAACACCTTTCAAAGAGAACAAACATGGTTTGTCTCAGCCAGTGTGGAAGTCCTACAGAATTCCAAGTGAAGGATTGCAACAGTATGGGATATTTGCTGGGCACTGGAAGGCAAAGGAAACAAAAAAAAAATTTACCATTTTTCTAAATTATTCTTGTAAGTACTTCAAACTTGCTTCTGACAAACTGTTTATTTCACTCTTGATTTTAATAAATAGAAAGCATTTTCATTTCTAGGTAGTTTTTACTCAGTCTTTGAACCTTGAGCCTGATTGTTTTAATTCAGCTGAGACTGGAGGATGGGGTTCTTTGTTTTGGTGCAATAACCAACCATCATTTTCTGTTCCCTGCTTTCTCAATTTTTGTTCTTTACGTGACGCTATTTGCATCTTAGCTCCAGCAGGCATCAAATAAGATGTTTAATTAAAAATGTTATTGGATGTCCAATTTAAGATCAAAGATCACATGCCATCAGAGATCTAGTACTTTGATACCACAATAATAGGTACCTTAGAAGTAGTCAGATGGGTTAGATTAGATACTCATTTATTTTAGCTTGTTTCCTTTCTCTTAGTACTCATTCCAGATACCATAACCTGCTAGAAGTTTTAAGAAGAAGCAGTAATTTTTAAAGTGAAAAGTAAAAGGCTCCCAGTTTAAACAAAACTGATCAAAAAATTATGGAAGTAGGAAATTGAGACCTTTAGAATATATATGACCAAAAGCATAATAAACATTGACTGGGAGCATAACCCTGAATGCTAACAGAAGTCCGTTTGTTGTAACAAACATTTCATCTAATTTAATCTTCAAATGTATTGCTGCCAGAAAGAATAGAACTTTCAGGCTCTAATGTGTTGGTTACTCTTGAACTTCAGGTTTAACAAGTGATGCTGCTAGTGTCTCCCACTGAAAAGACCATTTTAATTATGGTGGTCATACACCTCAGTGAAGTCTCTACGTGTGTATTATTTATAGATCATTCTTTAAACTACTAAATAAATTGTGTACTAAGATGGGAACAAGACATAAAATTAGGTTCTATTGCCATCAGAGCACAGCAGTGTGTGAGTTTGAGCTCTTAACAGTGCAGAGCTCACAGTCCAATACTTGGAAGAAAGCAAAGGCTAATTTAGTTCATTCCTTGGCTGTACATCTGCACAGTTAGTGCTCAGGTCTCACAAGAAGTTAATCACCTCTGAAAAGATGCAAGAACCCTCCACTTCTAGCACAACCACGGCAGTTAATGGAACTGAGCAATGTGTTTTTACCTGTTTATTTTGCTCTACTTCTGAGTTACTTTGATTTTAGATTTTAGATTAACTAATCTAAATGTCTGTTTGGTGGAGAACAGTATTTTTTTTTGTATTCTTTCACGCTTATAAATTATTCTAACAGCTCTTCCGGATAATAAATCATAACCAGGTTGGTTTCTAATGCATTTGAACTGTCAGCCAGTATGTGCAGAATGTTATCAGTTTTCGTGTGTTACAGATAGGAGACGTGGAAAAGTGGTTTTCAAATAGTGTTGAGCTACTGCAAAGATTTTCCATTTGCTTCTCAGCCTTTGCCTTTGTGCAGTCTCAGGGTGATTGTGTTGAAGTGGGAGGGGGTAAGGTCTGCCAGGAGGGACACTCCCAAAGCTTCCTTTGGCACTACTGGAATCCAAAAATCTCTTAACTGGGCAGAATTCTGTGAATCTCCCAGGCAGACAAAGCAGCAACTGCTTGCCAACCCCGAAAAGACTTTAAATGACTTTCCATTTTTTCTTACCCTAAAGTGGCTTTGGAAACATGGCAGGAATGCAAATAAACGTGTAAAAGAGTCAGTCTAATCAGGGATACAGTTCTCAGAACTTCATTACTCTTGCTTATCTGAAGAACCGCAAATAGGAAGAGAAATGCCAGCAGGGCAGAGATGCATTGTCACATTGCAAATTTCGTGTTAGTAGGGATATTTGTGAGTGCTAACAGAAAGCCTAACGTCCCAAATTCAGTACTTTGGTTCAGTCTTGTGAATGAACACTATTTTTAGAAATGAACTCGATTGAAAAATCCTTATTTTCCATGTAAATGAACATCTTCTTTAAATTCAGAGGCAAAGAAACCTGAGGTTAAGTGTAAAACCCACAATTCAATTTGCATGTTGAGTAATTCAAACTGTAATAGAAGCTTTGTCATGTTAAGGTTAGGTCTTTCCTGTGGCTGCTCAAGTGGGCTCTAAAGACTTTTTAACATGTTGCAGGATATTAAGGGGGGAAGGTTTGACCTACATCCATTTTTTTCAGACTCACTTCTGCAGGTTTCATCACACTTCCCGTGTCTCACACGTGGGACATTGCTGAGGGCAGAGTAGGTGCCCAATTGCCTACATACAATTTCATCAGGAAAGGTATATGATTTATTGCCCTGTAAAGGGTTTTGACATGAAGCCTGTGAAAAGCACTATATAAATGCCAATACAATATAAAACGTCACACAAATACTTTGCTCATTAATTCCGACCCTGTGCTTTTGTGCTGGAGAGAAATGAGAGTGAAATATGAATGTGTTCCTTATGCTTTAAAGTGAAAAAATGGGTTTGTGGATTTTATAAAGGCTGATGTGCTAACCTGCCTTTGTGGTTCCTTTAAAGACAAGCAGCAAGAAGCCCCCTCTTTGCCTGGTGTGTGTGTGGGCAGATGAAGCCCAAACAAAGGGGAACACCCCAAGTTCGTGATGACAGTCCTTGGTCATGACACAGCTCTCACCACACAAAGAGATGATTTCATTTTTTCATTTCAAAATTTCATTTATTTCAGCACTACTAGCTCTGGAATTCTTTCTGCAATCACCCCACTACAATTCTACCCCTTATGTTTTGCATATTATCTTCTTTAAACAGCTTAATACCCAAATCTTCCCCAGCCTTCAAGGCTTGTTTCAGAATGTGGCCCCAGCAAAAGAAAATGTGCTTCACTGGAGAGTTTTACTGGCTTGTTAGAGCTGAGCAGCCCCTGTTGCACATCTTCATTGTTTTGGCCAAAGGGGACAACAGCTCCTCAAAGCCCAGATCTCACCAGTTCCCAGCTCCTTCCTTCTGGAAAGCCACTGGAGGAGGCCAGGGAGGAAGAGGAAGGTCACAGGGCATACCAGAAAACCCTCTGTCATGCTCTGCAGGGATTTTCCAGCCTTGCCCAGTTCACTTTGCAGAATAGGAGCCAGCCTGGCCCAGTGGGTATAAATCACAAAACTTGTGTCTGATCACCTGACATTTTCTCTCACCTGCATGGTGGGGCTTCAGTTTTTTTAAACATTCATGCATCACCTTAAACTATTAGTACTGAGTAAAATCTGCTCCATTCCTTTTGATTTCAGGTTGTTTTTCAGATTCCTTTCTCCTCTGTGTTTCTCCATAATTTTGATTGTTTCTATTTTTGCTTTAAATAGGATGTTCACTTTCTGCTGATTTCTGCTGACATTTTCCCCTGTTGATTTGTAGTATTATTAATTCCCCTCTGTTCAATGTTTTGTCTACATTCAGAACGTGTTTGTTTTCTTCTAGTGGCCTGTAATTACTTTCTCCCTCCTCCTCTTTAATTTTTCCATTTACGTTCTCCACTGATGCTCCTTTAAGAGCTAAACGTACTGGGGGTAACCTCTTGAGGATATGAGGATATGACTTTTTTGGCCAGAAAGTGCTTTTAGACTTAGAAAAGAGCTTGTGTTGAAAATACTGATTGCATCTCTCTTTGATACAGGGATAAAGGAGTTTTTTGTATGCAGTTAGTTAAGATGTGAGTTCTGTTTTTTGTTCAGAGATGGTCCTGCATTGCCACCTTCTAGAGGCACCAGGGGCAAAGGCAAGACAGCTCTGCTGTGCACCTTAAAACAGAGAGCTCCAGCCCATGGGTTTGGGGAATCCTCTGTCCATTTCAGGTGAGAGATGGAGGAATGCAAAGGCACCAACTCAAAGCAACACAGGAAATCTGGAAGGAAGCAGAAAATCAGGTTCAGTTCTCCAGTGTCCCCATTTTCAACGGGGCCTCCGCCCTGGTCTTTCAATCCTGCCTTTGGCCTGCTCATTTTCCTCTGTTTTTCTTCCAGTCTCAATGTTGTGGAAATCCAGGTCCTTCCTACAGGCAGAAACAAGATCTGCTTCATAGTTGGCACCCTGTACCATTTTCACAGGGAAACATTTCTCGAGGAGCATTCCGCAGGGCTCTCTGCTGCTCCGTGCGCGTCTCCCCGCCTATGAATGCGCCTCATTCTTCCCAGCCCCGCGTTTCCAGCCGCGCTTTCACGGGGTACACGCTCATTCCAGGCCTGGTGGAAATTCAGAGGCAGCTCCTCTTCCTGGCAGGCGCCGGGACCGGACCATAAAACTTCTGTCCCCTCCAAACCCGGTTTTTTGGGATGGTTTCCCTGCAACGTGGGGTGCGCATCCGCGCCTTTGTAGCGCTGCGCCGCGCCCGCCAGGGGGCGCCGCAGACCGCGGGGCTGTGCGCGGGGGCGCGCAGGGCCGCGCGGGGGATGCTCAGGGGCACTCAGGGCGGAGCAGGGGATGCTCAGGGGCACTCAGTGCCATGCGGGAGATGCTCAGGGGCACTCAGGGCAGTGCAGAGGGTGCTCAGGGCCTCTCACAGGGATCGGGCGAGCCTCCGCGGCTTTTCCGCGGGCGCGCAGTACCCGCCTGCGGGTGTCTCCCCAAAAGGCGTGGGACGGCGATCCCGGGGCGCGTCGGGGGCTCCACCGCCTCCAAAGTCGTTTTGAGAGGCTGCAGCGCAGCGCGCAGACAGAGAGGCTTTGTGCAGGCGTGTGCGCAGCGCAAAGCAGGGCAAAATTAAAGAAAATGAGGGGGGAAAAAAAAGAATGGTCAGAATAGGTTTGTTAAGGAATCCGGTAAGTTATAGGAAGCAAAATTAAATGTCTGGTGCTTACACGACGGCATGTTTTACAAGGGAGAAGGAAACTGTGCAGAAAATGCATGGGCTTTTATTGTTGGTTTTCATTGCCTGTATTGTGGTGGATGCTTTATGCTACGGAGAGCAAGTTTAATTGAACCAGATCGCTGATTTCATATAGTAGGGGGCATGGGGTGGTTTCTTTTCTTTTCTTTTTTTTTTTTTTTTTTTTTTATGTTTTCAAAGTTAACTGTTTTGGGGACTNTTTTATTGTGAGGGGGCTGGGGGGGTTTTTTTTTTTTTTTTTTTTTTTTTTTTTTTTTTTTATGTTTTCAAAGTTAACTGTTTCGGGGACTAGAAGCAGGCAGGGCTGAGCTCCGCAGGTCCGAGTTTCGAGCCAGCAAATAAAAACACATTACAAAAAAACAAACACCGAGCCCGGTTATCAAAGCCTCAATCTCGCTCTGTTATTTTCCCTTGTATTTGATGCCTTTT
>VXAU01004203.1:210110-281721 GCA_013399695.1 Formicarius rufipectus | reverse complement strand
GGTTGGTGTTTTTTTTTTTTTTTTTCCCATTCTTTTTTATAAAAAGAGGGATTCAGCAACAAAACTTCGCCAGCTTTCGCGTCCTATTTTAAAAGCTACTGATGTCTTTATTTTCTCTGACACATCTGGGCAAGTTTCATTTGATATTCATGGCGATGGCAACTCGCATTCCCGAGTGAAAAAAAAAAAAAAGGCAGGCGAAAAAGAACTCAGATGAAATGTTGCATAAGTTGCGTGACGTAAAAAGCAGATGCTTATTTACTCTTCATTTGTGAAAGGGGAAAAATAGAGGAGCGTGGAAAAGGGGAAGCGAAAAATGTCTCTAGATCATCATCAGCTTTTCTGTGAACATGAACAACAGCAGCAACCTGCGTTTGATTAGGTGATTTTTAAAGTGGGTAATCCAGCGCCCTCAATTTGAAAACAAATATATTGTTAAATCTCTAGGTTGCCATTCCTACTTGGGAGCTAACTATGGAGAGAAGAAAAGCTCACATCCCCTGACAAAATCCGTCAGGTTTACTTGTCTCTCCCTTGCTTTGCTCGCTGCGCAGAGATGCAGAGCTCCTGCTGCTGCTGCTCCTGCTCCGGCTCCTCGGGCGAGATCCGATCGACTGCAAAGTTTGTGTGTCTTGGTTTTCGCAGCAGCAGCAGCGCTTTCCCCCTCCTCAGGCAGATGCGTTGCATTAAATAATCCTTCGGTTACAATCGAGTCATAAAGGAAATCATATTTAAAAAGCGGGATTTATTTCTTTTTTCTATTCCGAAAAGCTGCTTCTTTACCCCCACCCTCCGAAGAGCGTCTCAGATTCATGGCAAGTGGAAGGAGGGCTGGAGACGACCCCTGTAATTTAGTCGTTCCAGAAGAAAAGTTTTTAGATTTCATTTCTCTCTGTCTGAGTTAGAAATAGAAAATATTTTGTAGCATACACTCTCTTACGTAGAAAAAGGTACAGATCGAGATCGATCTCATTTCTTGTATTATTTCACTTTTACTGCTTTGTGCGTGGAACAAAAATTGCCCCAACTGCGTGACTGTCGCCCACACCCAGGAAAGCTTTCCCCTCCTGATTAAGTGGGAATACCTCAAGCGCATTTTCTTGACCTCAGTGTAAAAATGCTAAGAAATAATTTTGAGGCTTTACCCCCCCATTAAATAAAAAAAAATAAAAATAAAATAAACAGAGAGAGCCACGCGGGGAATAGCTAGTGATTTTTTTTTTTAAATGCCCAGCTGTAAAAATAAGGGAAAACACACGCTCAGGTCTGTCTCCCCGCCACGCTCTCGGGAGGCAGCCTGTGAGGCGCGGGGTGCGGGGCGCGGTGCGGGATGCGGTGCGGGGTGCGGGCCCGGCCGCCCGCAGCCGCGCTGCACCTGCGCGGGCATCCCCTCTCCGCGCAGCGCTGGGACAGGCCCCCGGGCCCCGGGGCAGCTGCTTTTCCACTCGGGTGGGTTTGTGCCCTCCTGGTGAAAGCGTATCCCCGAATAACCCCCGCCCCAGCACGGGCTGCCGCAGCCCTGCAGCCGGCCCGGGGTAGCCCCAGCCACCCAGTAGCCTCATAAAGAGACAGAAGGTGATCAGATTAGGGGAACACACGTGAATAAGGAGGCACTTGTTACTTTTACACTTTATCACCACTTTTTTACAGGCAATTTAGTGCAGCCAAGGTAGATCCAGATCCCTCTAACCATCTGAGATAGTAAAATAACACTTTCCTAAGTTTCAGCAGGTTTTCCTGCGCCTGTAATTTGCCTCAGTCTAGTACTTAAAAGGCTTGATTGAAAAACAGAGCCGGCAAGTTTATTTGCCTGTTTAAGACTGTCCGGGAATTTGTTTTCGAGCAGGGAGATGTTTGCCGTGTCCCGGCTCCCGGCCCTCTCTGCGAGGCTGTTTATTTGCCATCGCTTTACCGTCACCTCCCGCTCCGGGCGCCGGTACCGCCGCGGGCACTCGGTGCGGTTGCCCCCGGTCNCCGCACGGCGGGTGCGGGCACGGAAGGCTGCGAGGACAGCCCAGACAATCCCATTATATGCCGGGCACATTTTCACCAGGCGCTTCATTAACCCTTTTCAGGTCGGAAGGGGTGCGTGTGGCTTTTCGCTCCCTAGTTCTGCCTTCCCTTCTCTCCTCTCATCTCCCTTTCTTTCTCTGACTTTTCTTTTCTTTTCTTTTCTTTTCTTTTCTTTTCTTTTCTTTTCTTTTCTTTTCTTTTCTTTTCTTTTCTTTTCTTTTCTTTTCTTTTCTTTTCTTTTCTTTTCTTTTCTTTTCTCCCTTCTCTCCTCCATCCCTCCTTCTTATTCTCCCCTTTCTTCCCTCTCCCCACGTTCTCTCTTTCTCCCACTGTCTTTTACTTAGGGCCAAAAGCCATCACTGAATTTGGGACCAACGTTGTGGTGCTGCCGCAGGCGCTGCCGCCCGGGGCTGAGCCCGTGGCCGAGCTCTGCGGTGCCTCCTGGCAGCTCCCCGGCCACACCGGGCCGCCCGCGGTGCTGGGCTGAGAAAGGGCACAAAGGAAAAGGACGGTCCGAAAGGCGAGCTCGTTATTAATACAGCCCTGCTTGTAAATGAAAACTGTAACCCTTGTTAATTAACGCTGTTTACATGGGGTACAAGAAACTTAAGAAATGTTTCTACAAAGGGGAAGGAACTGTTTACAAAACTCTTTCAAAAGTGTGACATATTGCTGCAGTTCCAGCACTAAAAAGCCAAACACACTTACACGCCTTTGAAGTTGGCTGGCTGAGGCAACATTATTTGACTCGGATTCAGATATAGCTTGTGGGTATAACTAATGGCTTTTACCTAGTTAGTGGGCTGGGAGGGGCGAGGGCTTGGGCGCCGTGGCCATTGGGTCCCTCTGGAGAGCCGGGCCTGGCTCCCTGCCAGCTCTGTACAATGTCAACATTGAATATTTGAATTCCCAGACTCTATTTAACAACTTTCTAAATAAATAAACTCATTGTGTGTCTGTGTTTAAAATTATTTCACCTCTTTCATGAAAGCTACAGCATCTTATTACACCGGCCTCTCAGGCAGCTTTTCCCCCTTTTCATTCCAAACAAACACAAACGAAGCTGAGCATTTCTTTATTTTTTTATTTTTTTTTTATTTTTTTTACTGTCTCATATCTCTCCCTCTCTCCCCGTCTCACTTTCTGTCTGTCTTCTCAGGAAGCACGAGTGGAAGCTGCTCGGGCATCCTTAGTGGGACAGCTCTGTGCACCCTGTTATCTAATCATAACTAAAACCAAAGCCAGGTTCACCAAGTTGGTTAAATATTAATCATTTCTAAAAGGAGGCCCATGTGAGTGCCATTGCTACAGCAGTGCCCTGTACATACTCAATCATTTTGGCTGCCATACCCTAGGCGGGCTCCAGGGACAGCTTTCATTGTTGTTGCCATAAATGGCTATTAGTGTTCATATTCACCTATTCACCTACTTATTTAAGTGCACATAACTGTGGTTGTGGCTGTGCTCCTGGATATGTGAGCATTTGTGTGTGTTTATAACATACTTTTATGTTTATGCCACAGAGATATATGTGTATGTGTGTATATATATATCTGTAATACCTATATGTATGTGTGCACATACGGAGAAAAAAAACAGGTAAATCCATTGGATATTTGTAATTGCAATGAATGTATGTACAATGTGTAGTTCAGAGGCAGACTGTGGTATACACAGGCTCCTGGGGTGCTTGTAGTCCTGGCATCAACATCTGCACATCCACACAGGCTCTGAAACATTGTGGATACATATAGGGAACACAGAGTTGAGATTTGGCAGCCTGTATGTTGTTCCCTGTGATGCTTCCCAAATGCACTAATTGTGTGCTTCCGTGGTGGGAGTATTCATTGTAAAATATTTATTGCCTTCATGTGTAAGTATGTAAGGTGTGTGGACAGAGAGGGTATTTCTACCAGTCCTGGGGAACATAGCTCCCTGATAAAGCTGTCTAAGTTGCTGAAGAAGAAAGAGGGATGAATTTTCTGCCAGGACAGGTATGTGGTGGATGAAAAGAAAGTGTCGTTGGTTGCTCCAGCCCAGGGTGGATGAGAGAAGGGTGATAGGGAAGCAGATGGAGTTTTATAAATCTCAGCTAACGAAACCTTGTCCACAGAAATTGCCTTGCTTTGCAGTAAACCACTCTTTAAACAAATGTACTTTAGCTTTGGAAGGGCTTGTACAGACACTTAGGTTTCCAACCAAGAATTCATAATATTTGTTTATTTAAAATTTAACTAGGTTTGCTGTCATTTTTGGAGCAAGTCGGTGTTCTTTTTGCTGTAATTTAATACAATCAGTTTTACATCATTTCAGTTTAGTTAGGCAAGGAGTGGCTTATGAAGAGCAGAAAGAGATTTAATCCCATATGGTTTTCAAACTAGCAGATGCAAGTGCCATGTTATTCAGTAGACAGAGCTAGAACTGGACAAATGCAGATTAGAAGTACAGTTTATATTTTAAGCAGTGAAGGTATTTAACCAGTAAAACAATTTACTGAGACCTGGTGGATTTCAGCATCACTGGAATGCCTTTGTCTAATTAAGGTTGGCTGTTTTTCTAAAAAGATATGAGCTAATCCAAACAGGAATTAATTTAGGGAATTCCTGTAGCCTGTGTTGTACAGGGGGGCAGACCAGACCACTCTTCCTGGTTTTATAATCTATGCACCTAGTTAAAGCAGTGCCGTTTCACATGGAGACATAAGCTCAAAGCTGGGATCACAGGAATGCACTTAAAAACTAAATGGCCATTAAAAAACCCGGGCTCAACCCAGACAATGCAGAACCAACGTCTGGCTCAAAGGCTTTTCCATCCTTAGCACTGCTTACCTGGATCACAGGCACCCTCAGAGCCGTGCTGGGCCATGGAGTGCCCTGGCACTGGGTTTGAGGCCCAAGGCAAAGATGGGTTTTGCAAAGATGGGAAGGAGGAAGTGCTGAGGTTTGGGTACAAAGAAGGGGGTCTGGGGTTACAGGTTTGATCACTGCTCTGTGATGGGTGTCCAGTGGGTTCCAGCCATGTTCATGTGCAACTGGTCACTGCTGCATTTCTTAACACCCCGAGCAGGAACCAGACGAGACCAGTGTAGGTCATGATATGGACTGATAAGAATCAGGAAGCACCTCCAGGACCCCCTTACTGCAGGGGCTGCTGGAGGAGGGTGTTTGTTGGCAGATAAATGGCAAAGGGAATGGAGATGGAATGGCAAAGGGGATGGAGATGCTAAGAAGTGAATGTTGTCTCCCAGACTGTGTCTCATTGCATTGTCATTTAAAATAAAAAATTCACAATGCTCAGGGTACAATCCAGCCCTGCCTGATCATTCATTGACTTTATGTTCCCTCCCTTTTGTTTGCATTACCAGGCTATGCTGAGGCATTGCCTTCTTCAGCGCTGCTGGAAGAAAGAGCAGCCACGAATATGTGTGGGAGGAGGGAAGCTATACTGCAATGAATATTGTATTTGGTGCTAAATATGTAACAAAGAGAAAGAAATGTGAGTTAATCCAGCAATAAGAGCTGGGAAGTGAAACACAATTTGTTTTATTTCAGGGTTTAATGCTGTGGTCTGTTTCAGTGAAGCATTATCTTTTAAAGTAGGATACACACAATGACATAACCCCCCCTTACCTTAAGGGAATGTCAAAGTTTGATCTCCGAATAAAGGAAATTCAGAGTTAAGGCTGAAATGTACCACATGGCCTCCAAGTCTCAGTAACAACAGGAGGCAAGGAAGTACCTAAAGTTGTGGGCTGCACTTTAAAACGAGTCCAGCAACTACCAAGCCGCCAGCACTCGTTGCAGTTATGCTGCACTGTTTGAGCTAGGATTTGTATTGACTGGAGAGAGCCTGGCTCAACAAGGTCTGTGATGATCTCGAGCCTTTTTGGAAATCTTGGCTGATCTGTTATGAGTGTGTGAGTTTTATGGTGAAAGGAACACAGGTCTGGGCTCAATTTATGCAACAGAAACACTGTCTCCTTTGACATCAATAGCTTTTGTTTAGAAAATCTTGTATTGGAGCAAAATTTCAGTTCAGAAAAGAAATATACCCACGTTACAGATTTATTTCTTTCTGAAGAATTGCTTTTATGTCTGAATGGGTGCACTACATTTTAGCCCTGTTTAAGCTCCAAACTAAATTTAAATTGCCTGTAAAATAATCCGCAGAATGGAAACTGCCACACAACTGTAGCCCTTGCTCCCTGACCCAAACCCGTATTCCATTGCAAAGCACTGCACTGCTCTGTTTAGTGATTACAATAAGTTAGAAACCAGAAGAGCAAGACTTCTATGAATAGGTTATTTTTGGCAATTGCATCACCAATTATGTATAAAATTTCAAAAAATATGAGTTCTGCCAGTTTGATCTCTGAGAGGGATACAGAAAATGAAAGCTTTGAGACAGCTGTAACATCATACTATTTTGTCTATTAGATATCATTAGATTACCAGAATACTGAGACCTTCATATCAACCAGTCTAACAAAAATTTCCCAGGTGGTTTAAATTAAAAAATTAGCCATAAATATATTTTGTATAATGCAATTTATTATGGATGTTTATTGTGTGCAGTGGGAAAATGTTTGGTTTCGAATGATCTTACCGTATAACATGTGCCCTACTGAAACTGTTTATACTGTGGCAGGCTGTAAAAGCCCCAGTCTAATTCCAAGACCGGCTGGGCTACATGCTCTGAAAGCCACAGGAAGGCAGAGCCCTTTCCCTGGAAAGCCAAAGAGGCAACAGCATCTTGTATGGGACATGTGCAACAAAAACTTGGCAGTGGAGAAGAGCTGAATGGCCGAGAAAACTGGAAGATGGTTCAAGGCAAAGTTGTTTATTAGGGAAAAGGGATAAAAATGATACCAGCTTGCAGCAGGTCCTGCTATACTGGGATGGAGGCTTGTCTGTGTCCAAGGGGTGTTTTTCTCTCACATCCCATGTTTTATCAAGCCAGGTCTTATTTCAGCCAGGTTTGGTGAGTGGGACTCTGTACTGATGCCCACCCAGGACTCCATATTTGCCCTTCTGCAGCAGAGAGAGGGGACTAACCTGGCCTTAGGGACCTTGGGGTCCCTGTAATGGACACAACCACTCTGTGCTGGGATGCTGTGGCACAGAGCCGATGGCTTCAGGAAAAGATCTCCTGCCTCCTCTCCTGTTCTTTTGCACAAAGTCCACACGCTGGCAAGGGTGAAATCATTCCTCAGTTTTAAAAAAACAAACCCTCAAAAACTTCCCCCCACCCCAGCCCAAGCTCCTTCACACATGTATTAACACCAAACTGGCAAAGCTAATGGAAAAGGATTTTGTGTTTTGGCAGCAGAGCTGGCTCAGAGCTCACTGCGGGCCTTATCCCAAACCCACTGGAGCTGAAGGAGCTTGTACTGACTTCAACGGGCTTTGGACTGGGTCTGGCCAGGAGGAATCTGCTTCTCTTCATCCTTGGGGGATGGGGGGTTATCAGCAGCTTTTGCTCTGTGGTGAGCCCCAACATGCAATGCTGTAACAGATACCTGGATTTACATCAGTGTAAGTGAATTAGGTTGGCCCTATAATCTGGCCTCATTTTAGAGTCATTTTAGCCATTACAATGAAACATGAACAGTTTCATGATGGGGGGACTGCAGTGATTCTGAATAGTTGTTTCCCACCATGCCCTGTCTGTTCCCCCTGCTCTCCATCTCTCCCATGTGTTGAGGGCTGCTGTGGGCACTTGGGGGTGCAGGAGTGGCCCAGTACCTACATCCAGCATCTACATCCCAAGGACTGTGGCTCTCCAAACAACGTGAGTTTGTACCTTCTGAACAAATGGCTTTGCTGCTGAAAGTACAGAAGGCATGTGAGAGACAAGCACTGACCGCTGGAAAAAAATCACCCCCAACATGTCTGAAGCACAGCTTGAGTCACTGGTGGTGCCTCTATTTTTGATTTAAAAACCATTTAACATTTCCAACGTTTGACAGAAATGATTAACCTTCCCCTCTTGAAAACTCTTTGTGATTTGAACTTACTGTGTCACATTTTATTTACTTGCACCTTGGTGAGGAATTAAGCAATGCTTTTGGTGAGTTCTAATCTTCCCCATTCTCTTTGTGGCTCTGTACAAAGGAAGAAAAGGAAATATGTTGTTTGAAGTAATTTTGAAGTGATGTTTCTATTTTACTTTTTTTAGGCTCTTGATGTATTTTTGGCTGCAGGGACTGGCATGGAGCATTGGTCTAAGAATACATAACATGGAAAAGCACGGGGATATCAGTGATATCTGAGTTAACAGCACAGTTCTATACTTCTGCTGTTTTATTGTTACTGTCTCATGATAAAGATAATTTACAGCAATAATGAAAACTTGTTAATTGTAAAAGATTAACACTATGTTTGTCCTGACTTATGGTAAGCAGTATTTCAATAGTCACTGGCTGCCTGTGTAAGTTTTACTGAGCAGTTATGTTCTCCTTGAATAATTACTGTCCTGGAGTTTGTGCTTCCTGATAAAGCCAAGGTAACTGAGAAATGAAGAAATGATGCATTAGGTCGCTCCAGGTGATGCAGATCAGAGACATCTGAGGGAATAAACCTGTGCAGTACTTTTCACATCAGTTGCCATGCTCAAAATGAAAGAAGAGGTGAAATCGTCTATACTGAACTAATGCCCTGAGTGAAAACTGAACTGGGACTGAGCCAGAAGGGGTGGTACAGAGTCAGACCCAGGATGGGATGCAGCAAAGCTTCCCAGCTGGGGCTTTCACCATGCACCATGCTGAAGAATCAGCTGTGAACCAAACACAGGAGATTTATTTCCATCCTGACATTATTATTTATTATTACTTGAATTAAAACAGCAACCAGAGAACACAGCCAGGACTGGATGCCTGTTGTGCCCAGCTCTGTGCAAACACAGGCAGCCTGCACGGAGCTTAGGCCCTGAGAAATGCATATTAAACTTCGGGCCTGCTGCCCTACATGTGCAATTACAGCATCATTGGAGGCAGTAATAAAATCCCGAGGAGAAATGGATGCTTTAAGGAAAATCCATGGAGTTGGGGCTGCAGAGTTCTAGGCTTTCCACTTGCACATGGATGGACATGCTTCAGCTTTAATCCCGTCAGACCTTTCCCCCTGCAAGGAAATGGCCCTCCTGGCTCCATTTTAGCCGACCCTATTATTTTTGGCTCTGTCCATTAATCTTGGGCGATCAAGCTGCATTAAGCTATGAGTATCCTTGCAGCATCACCTGCTTGCTTTCAAAGAAAATAGCTCTGAGATTCCCCCAGGGAAGGAAGAAGGCAACACCAGCAGGTAATCCAGCCCTATAAAATCTCCAAGTTGTGGTTCCAGCCCACTTTCCATGTGGGCGTTGCAAAAGGGACCTGAGCAGTGTGGCTGGCAAGTGCCAGCAACCAGAAAGTCCCTCAAGCCTATAAGGTTTATTAAGGTTCTTTTTAAGTCTGTGCCAACAAAAAGGGTCCTCACAACCTCTGAGCGAGGCTTCATAAGCTCAGTTTTATGTTGGGATAATTTGGAGCCAAACCGTCACGGAGTTCACATAGCAAAATACCCCACGGAGCATCATGAACTGCGAAGGAAATATATTGAGGAAAGAGAGGACTGATAATTTTATGGTTTTCCTCGAAGCTAAGTAGTAAAATGGGCTTTATTTAGCAATTTCCTAACTTCTGATTGCAATTTTGTTACCAGCATAATGGTTTTAGATATATTTTGTAAACAGGGACAAATTTTATTAGCCAAGGTGCTACAGCTTTGTGCACAGTGTTTGGACCTGCTGCAGGAAGCAGTGCCACACACTCTTGGTTCCCAAAATATTTGACTTTGGATCAGAACCCTGAGCAGGACACGGCAGCAGCACTCAGCTTTGCTGTAGAAAGCCATCCAGCATGGAAGGGTAGCTCTGGGAAGGAATTATCCTTTAAAGACAAAGGAATAGTTTGACCCCTGTCCAGAGATGAGTAAGAAACACTTAATTTTGGAGTGTGAAACATTTCTACTTTGAAATACATTTAAGAGTTTTGATTTTTACAGGTGAGGTAATAATCACAATCTCAAGGCTCATCTTCTAAAAAAGGCTATTAAAATCACTTGTCCCATAGCCTTTTGGTTAAAATATATATGAGTAAATCCAGGTCCAGAATTATTTTGATGGAATTTGCAAGATAAACCCCTGATATGTTTGTTCCTCACACAAATAACTATTTTACACTTGGCATGGCCCATCTTTTAAAAAATCTATTTTACAGTGTACTAATTCACATCACTTCTCTTTGAAAAGTCTGGTAAGTCATTTATAGAAGGGAAATTAAACATGGCTGGGCATTAGAGGCAGTGCTGCTGATACATGCAACAGCTCAAAATGTTGAGGGAAGTGGTTATGGATATGGGAGAAGATGCCATCTTGACCTTGGAGGTTTGTTTATTAGACACTAAATCACAGACATTTCTTCTTCCAGTTATGACTGGTCTGACGACACAGATATGACCTTAAAAGTCCTTTCTGGGGTTTGAAACAGAATTTAGACCTCATCAGTGCTCAGTATTTATGCAGCTTGAATGAGAAAAGGGAACGCAGAGACCACTGTGGGAAAGAAAAAAAAAAAGGTGAAGAAACTAGAGTTAAAAAAAAAGAAACATTCATTCAAAGGACTGTATTTCCTTTTCAAAAGGTTGCCCCTCCTGGTGCCACACAGCAGAGATAATGAGAAAATATTTAATGTCTTTTTACCCACACGGTTTTTACAACTTGTGCAATGACAGTCAGTAACCATCAAACTCATCCTGCCAACCTTCTGTATTCCCTGGAAGGAAGGGCAATCCCTCACTGTCAGCAGCAAAGGTAGCACTGGAAATAAGGTGGAGTGACCAGACAGTAGGCAGGGATATAGGGAGGAAGAGGACTGGGAGATGGGACATCCTGATCGATTGCTGTCAGACTCCTGAGCAGAAGGAAGCCAAAAAATCAGCTCTGCTGGCACCTTTTCACGCAGGAATAATTCAGGACATCTGTTTTAAGAGATGATTGGTGTTTTTAAAATACTAAATAGGCCTTGAATATACTGGTCTACATTGATTTCATCTCCCCAGTGCTATACCAGTTATACATATGTGTGTGTGTATGATCTCAGCAAGCTGATATGGCTAAATCACCTCCATGCATCATGACCTTCCGCTGAGTCCCTCTTTTCAGAGGCTCAGCATGAATTTGGGTGCTGGGCTCACTCTCCAGGTCCACAGATTTCCCCCATTCGTGCTCTGCAGAAATGGCTGTGCTCTGTGGGCCGGTGAGGATCCAGCTGAAGCCTGGAGGGCTGGAGGGAGCAGTGTTGCTTTAGGCTCCCTGCCTGTGGAGTGACATATCAGAAGCAATAAGTCTGAGCCTGAGCTGATGTCTACCAGCATTGGGGAGCGGGTTGGAAGGCTGAACTTCTGCAAAAATGAAAGCAAGGAATTTAACAGCAGTAAAAGAGAGGTTAAGGAAAGAACAAAAAGGAAAGGAAATAAAAGTGATATGAACGGCTAGAAAAACAGCTTTGACCAAATATTAACCTCTGCTGCTGTATTTGGACACTGGACTGAGTTAATAGAAGCACACAGTGAATACATGTCTCATTGGAAGAAGCTACTTAATTTCAGAAATTATCTGGACCATCTGGATGCAGAAAATATATTAGCAAAAGATATTTTGTGTGTGTTCAAATCTGCCAATAGCTTGAAGACATATTCTGCAGGAGGTTAGCAAGAGAATATATGGTTTACTGGTGGGGTTTTCAGCCAAACTCTCTCGCTCTTGGAGCTTCTTATGCCTTTCTTTTCCAAGATATCTTTCCCCTGACCATCAGAGGAGCGGGAGCAGACAGACCTTTCCCCAGCCTGCCCAGCCATTTCTCCTTGTCAGCTACAGGAGCCACCCAGGCAGCACTGGCTCGAAGGGTTTTTTCCTCTTAGCGTGCTGAAGGAACAGGCCCAAAACACAGGAGTTAAACTGGTGTCAAACTGGTGTGAGAGCAGAACCTGCTTTGGCAGGGGATGGCCTCAGTGCAGTTCTGCTGGCTGTTCCTCCTGGGATCCATCCAGGATGGGGAGAGAGCACATACAGGGCAATCTTCACTCTGTCAAGGTTTTTCTCTAGTCTCTAACACTTAGAAGTGGAAAATATTTTCAGTTCTTTAAAATAATGATTTCCCCTCCCATTTGGATTTCTGGATGTCCCTGGGATTTGTGTTCTTCCATGACCATCATTTGTTTCAGAGTAAAGAGTCATGGTGAGACAGACTGGGCTTTAATTTCTGGGAATATCTTCATAGGTTTGTTTTCATGGGTATATAACAACATTATTTTATCTATCCATCTCTCATTCCACTTACTGATATACTGAATTATCAGGACTACCCATCAGTCACTCTTGTGTTTTCTAGCCCTCAGTGCCAGTATCAGTTTTTAGGATATTTTTCCAGTACTACAGCTATGTTGATCTTGGTGACTATTAAAAAATACATAATAGCTTTTAAAAAACTCTGCTAAGATGTGCAACACCAGCCTAGAAAAGAAGCAAAAATTAGGCTTGAATGATACCATTACTGGCTTCCTGAGTGTTCAAGTAAGAACAGTTAACTAAGTTCCTTTTTTTTTTTTTTTTTTTTTTTTTTTTTTTTTTTTTTTTAAGGGAAAAGAAGAGGCAGTGTTGAAGAGCGGGACGTTTGCTTTTCTAATTATGCACTAACGAGCTGGGATTATGCCCCACCTAATGTTGTCTTCTGCAGCCTTTCAAGTACCCAGGCTGTCCAGTTGATTTGTTTTCGCGATTTTTGCATCAGGATTTTTCAGGTTTTCAGAGGCTCACACAATATGTTCATGCAGGCGACATGTCAGATGGCCTGGGATGTGATGGGGTGGTGGGAGATACAGAGGTGAAGATCACTCAGTACAAAGAGAAAAGAAAGATTTCGAGGGTGTGTTGTGCCTCTCCTGGGCTTCACCTCCACGCAGCTGTGCAGGGACCTGCTCAGCTGAGCCACATCACGGTGAAATTTGGCCCTCTATTTTAGATTTGTTTGCAAGATAGTTGATGAGTAGAGGGGTTTGCTTTGTGTTGGATAGAAACTAAGTGATTTCCTGCGAAGTATTTTGCTGTTCGTGGTGTAGGATCCCATGGGGAGTGTTTCACATCCTGCTCCAGGTGAGGATGTGTGTTCGTGGAGTCACCATCTCAGGTACTGCTCAGTTAATAGTTTTAGGCCAGGGGGTGATTTGACTTTTGGGCTTTGGAAAGGGAAAACTGTGCTGCTGCTTCTTTGCTGCCTCAGTTTCCTCCAGCACTGTCTGCAGTTGAAGCTGAGGGTGTTTCCATTCTCTGGATGTAAGTACATGCCTTAGCAGCAGTCTCAAGGTGTCATCCCAGAACTGATACTAACAACTTGCTGAAGAAATTTTTTTAATGTTTCTTTGGGAAATACTTAATTTTCTTCTTTTTGTGTGTATGGGGTTTGTGTGGTTTTTTTTTTTTTGTTTTTTTTTTTTTTTTTTTTTTTTTTTTTTTTTTTTTTTTTTTTTTTTTTTTTTTTTTTTTTTTTTTTTTTTTTTTTTTTTTTTTTTTTTTTTTTTTTTTTTTTTTTTTTTTTTTTTTTTTTTTTTTTTTTTTTTTTTTTTTTTTTTTTTTTTTTTTTTTTTTTTTTTTTTTTTTTTTTTTTTTTTTTTTTTTTTTTTTTTTTTTTTTTTTTTTTTTTTTTTTTTTTTTTTTTTTTTTTTTTTTTTTTTTTTTTTTTTTTTTTTTTTTTTTTTTTTTTTTTTTTTTTTTTTTTTTTTTTTTTTTTTTTTTTTTTTTTTTTTTTTTTTTTTTTTTTTTTTTTTTTTTTTTTTTTTTTTTTTTTTTTTTTTTTTTTTTTTTTTTTTTTTTTTTTTTTTTTTTTTTTTTTTTTTTTTTTTTTTTTTTTTTTTTTTTTTTTTTTTTTTTTTTTTTTTTTTTTTTTTTTTTTTTTTTTTTTTTTTTTTTTTTTTTTTTTTTTTTTTTTTTTTTTTTTTTTTTTTTTTTTTTTTTTTTTTTTTTTTTTTTTTTTTTTTTTCTTTGTGGAGTTTTCACTTGTTTAGTATTGTGTCTACTGGCACCGATTTTTTTTTTTCAGTGTTGGTTACAAAGTCCCGAAGCAATAGGAGGAAGAGGTTTTTTCCTCCCCTGTGTGCTGTTCAGATCATGTTGGAGATTAGCTCAGGGGAACGACAAACCACTCCGTTCCCAGCAGTCTCCCCATCCACAGCTAAAATGTTATGGGAGTAGATGTTGGATACTGTGTCTAGTTTTATTTTCTAGTGCAACTTCGAGTGCC
Source organism: Formicarius rufipectus (assembly GCA_013399695.1). Classification (NCBI taxonomy): domain Eukaryota; kingdom Metazoa; phylum Chordata; class Aves; order Passeriformes; family Formicariidae; genus Formicarius; species Formicarius rufipectus. The sequence continues at coordinate 267,374 of VXAU01004203.1, read as the reverse complement.
AGCACTTCCGTTGTTTCTTCTTCCAGCCCTATGATTGTATTTTCCTTGGTGTATAGAAATGCATATGAAAAAAGGGAAAAAATAATTAATTTCTGGCTGCAGGTTCAGATGACCATCAGGAGCCAGTGTGATTCTTCAGTTTCCCGCTGCCCTGGTCAGAGTAATGTGGAAAGGGAGATGGTTTTGAGGGTGCTTAGAGCCTGCCTGTATCTGGAAATCTTACAGTGTGCTGTGTGTGGGAGAGCTTTGCCTGTTGCATTTGTGGAGGTGATGGAGTAGCACCATCTCACTCTGGTTTTGGTTAATAAGCAAGAAAAGATGTGCTAATCCTATCAGAGTGCCTGATAAAACCAGCAGAGCCAGGCTGTGCTGTCCCATGGAGGCTTTGCTGACCACAGCAAAGGTGAGGTGTGTGTTGGAGGTTGTTGTTGATGAGAAGCACCCTCAGGAGAGGGCAAGAATTGCTGAAAGGGCTCTTCAGCTCCATGTTCTGCCCGCAGCACTGGGCCAGTGGGATTTCCCATGTTGGTGGTAGAGTTTCCCACATTTATGGGAACCACAGGCTACCCAGAGCCAGCAGCCTCCCCTGGTCTGAACAATACCAGAAGCAGGAACCTATTGATCCATGCAGAGCACACTAGATCCGCGGAGCGGTGGGTGATAACTTCTGTTCCTCAGGCTTTGAAGATTTATTTTTTTCTTTTCTTTTCTCCATGTGGAAGGGATCTGAAGGCACATCTGATGCCCCAGGTGAACAGGCTGGAACTGTTAGAGGCTGGTGTCTGCACATTGGTGAAAGTGCATATCACTGTGGTCTCTAGCACCTCTTAGCTGGCTTATCCATAGTTGGGGGTTCAGCAAGAGGTGCCCAGTTGCTGGACCTGTGAAGTCTGTGGAAAACCTGGAAATTAATTTCTGACCAGACTGAGGCATCACCTGCCATTTAAAGCCGTAAATCTGTGTTTATCCAGCGTTAACAGATGTAACATAAATGAGTTCCTGTGCTGTCTGCTGGTTCACTAATGGCACTTGTTTGTAAGTGCTTTATGTTAACAGCTATTTGATGGTGCCCATTAGTTTTTCCTAGGTTAATGTTATATAATAAAGTGAATGCTGGCCAAAAGCAATAGTAATACGATAAACAAAAAATCCAAATGCTGGGTGAGAAATGTAATGGAGCGAGGGCTGAACTCTGGTGGGAGTTTGGTTTAATCTAAAGGTTAAAAAATGTTATAATTTGGGTTTAAGTAAATTGGCTCTTCAGTCCCAGAGGTCTTGCTCTTGTACTTCTTGTGCCTCCAAAGCTTCCACTAATGCCGATGGGAGTCTTGGGCGCACAAGAAATGCGGGTTCAGGTACTAAAGTTACAGATTGGCTTGGACCAAAACCCCTAATCCAAATACCTCCGGCTTTTGAAAGCATTTGCCAATTGGATTTGAATCTGGACACAAACATTGTGGCTTGAGCTCATCTGAGCTCACTTACATCTGTGTAAATCTGTAGTATGGCCCTGGTCCAGCAAAGCACGTAAATATGTGTCTAATTTGACTTCAAGGGGACTATTGTGCGCTTAAAGCTAAGCATGTGTTTAAGTGCTTTGCTGGACTGAAGTCCAAATACATGGGAGTCAATGAAATGACACCAAATAGTGCAGTGTAAGTGAGATCTGAAATGAACCAAAATGTTTGCATTTCTACCTGGAAATGAACACCCTGTTCACATCCTACGTATCCTGCGTGCACTTTGTATTTTCATCCATCTGCACATAATGTATTCTTTAAGGTAACCTGTCCATTCAGTACAGTAAAAAAAGAAATATACTTTGATTTTTTTTTTTTTCCTGCTCTATTACTCATATTTCATGAAATGTGTTCTTATGCCAAGTGTCTGTTTATATATATTTATACATGTTGTTTTTTTATTAGTATTGGCAAGATACAAGAAGAAAAGAAATATTTTACAGTTAAATACTTGTAAACAGTTTTATCCTTAATTTAGAATGCTTTTTTTTTAAAGTTTACCTGACATGGCCAAATTACTTTAACTTGTTTTTGGTTTTGCCAGTCTGACCAATCTGAAAAGTATTTGTTGAAGATATAGGTTTGTTTTTAGCAGCAAATACACACGTTAAACATGTTTGCAATTAACTGACAAGTGAACGTGCCTTTGCACTCAACTACTAAATGCCACTTTTGTACTTTAAATCCCGCTTCTGGTGATTGCCACGCTACATAAAGCTGTCAATGAATATTTTCACACGAATACATTAATACCAGTTAAAAGATTGTGAATTGCTGGTCGGCTGCTGCAGCTCATTGCGAAGAGAACACAAAAGGGTTAATTGAGCCCAGCCCTGCAGAGGTGGCAGAGGCGTAGACTAGAATTGGGAATTAAACCCAAAACAAATACAACAAGAAATAGCCCTCGTGCCTGAGTATGACAACCACAATGCAGACATAAAGAGGTGTAAGCTGCAAACGTCTGTAGGTTATTAATGAGGTAATAGAAGCAAAATTAGGTATCAGCAGGGTTTGGCTCTGTTTGAATAAAACTGAGATCTTTTATCTCAGAATATGCTAGGAAAGACTCATAAGCTGTGATTTGGTGGTCTAGGCTGTGCCCTTCTTGGTTATGGGAGTTGACTCATGCCACTTAAAATCACCAGTGTTTTCCACTCAGGGCAAACAGATGTGGGATCAGACGCAGAGAAAGGTTGGCGGGGAAAAGGTTTACATGGCATTTCATGGGGAAAAAACACTTTTGTGTGCCTACTTCTGAATCAAATGAACATTTTGCCCTTCAGCTTTGTGTGTCTGGAGAGCTGACACTAATTTTTTTGCAAAACCAATATAGGGGGAGCATGTAATGGCAGTGAAAAAAACCCTCTGTGTTTGGGTGACCCATGCTCAAGCTGAGACTGACTCCCTGTTGATTTTTGCCTGCTCCCCACTGGATTCACTTCAGCCTGGATGAGAGCAAAGCATGGTCACAGACCTCTGATCAAGGCTCAGTATTTGTTCCTTTTGAGAGTAAACTTTTCTCCAAAATAATGGAAAAATACTTGTTTCCTGATTCTTGGAGAAGTTGACGGCTGGAGATGCTGATGCACTGCTTGGAGTGATCTGCCCTGTCCTGATCCTCCTCAGCCCTGCTGTCACTGAAGTAAGTGGTAAAACTCCTGTTAACTTTAATGATGCAGAATCGACTCTAAATGGATAAGGTTTGTCTTTAAGAAAAGTCTAAAGGATTCAATTACACCATAAATGTATTCAGTGGTTGTGAAGTGATTCTGGTGTGTATACGGCCAAACTCTGAATTCCTTCTTAAGTAAGTGTCTGGGTGAGGATTGATTTCAAATCCTGCTCTAAGTTACACCCGTGTGACTCCCCCGGAGCTGATGGCATTCCTCCCTCCTTCCCTTGCACGGCTAGTGCAGGGAGGCTGAGCCTTATGGAGCCATCCACATCCTGATTCTGCTCTCGTTGGATGGAAGCTGGGAGGGATGGAGCCTATCCCTGTGGATCTGCAAAGCTCCTTGTGACCTGGAGCAGCACCTGTGGTGTGATGGAGGCTGCACCAAGGGTGGTTTTGGCCCTTCAGCCTTTGAAGAACTCTGGAATGATGTAATCCCAACCCTGTAAGCTGCTGTGGGACCGTGGGGTTGAGAGATGGCCTATAAATCTCAGTCGCTGGGTTTTGTTACCTGCCTGCTCTGTTACATGACTAATGACTTCAGGTAAAGAATGGGCACTGGAGAAACGGGTAATTAACAAAAACATCCTTCTGTGTTTTCTGCTCGGCTACCATGACTGGCACTTTCAAAAGCTGGACAGATATGATTTGTAGCCTCCCTCTTTCACCAACACAGAGGCAGGGCTGGTTTTGAAACCTGGCAATCCCTGAACGCTTCCCTAGTTTCCTGCCCTTGCGTTTGATGCAGCCAAGGCTGGTTTTGCAGAGAGTCACTGGTGTCTGCCTTGATGTGATGTTTTTGTGCTTCAGTTAACTTTTTTTTCTGGAGTGTGGGTTGCTTTGAGAGTGGCCTGGTGCAAGTGCATTAGCAAAGTGAGCCTGCTGTAAAATATTGCTGCATCCAGCTGCCCTGTCAATAGGTCAAGCTATTTGTCCGATCCAGACAGGGTGTCTAGTTCTCCTGGCAGCGTCCCTCACTTTGGCATGGGAAAACCTGTTTTGTTTAGCGCTAGGGAAACAATATGTATAAATAGTAATGCTTGAACTGAAACACACCCGTTGTCTTTATGCACAGTGTGCTGTGTTACTGGTTATTTTATGATAGACTTTTTTTTTCTTTTTTTCTTCCCCCAAAAGACTTGAGTCCCAGCCTGCAGAATAGCTGCTGTTGAGTGGAAGCATTCCTGCTATTTTCCCCTCAATTCAGAGGAAGCAATGCACTTGTTGTGTTACCTTGGTGAATCGAAAGTGGTTTTCACTTCCCTTAATTAAGCCTGCTTTGGCTCTGGCTCCTCCAAGATGGAGAGCGCAGCGCACTCAGGAGCGCTGCCGCTGATTTGAATTCCTAAATTCCTCTCCTTGCAAACTTCAAAGGCAAGTATATTGCTCTATCTAAGAGGCACCAATTATGTAAACCCTGGGCTATTCAGAATGTTCCATAATTATTTATTTTCAACGAAAGAGGTTTTAACCCAAACTAGACAGAAAACTGGCATTTCTCCAGTTATTAGATTCTATTGAAAATGGTATTAAACAATGGGCAGGGTAACATGGTAGATTAGTGTCCCTTCATCTTCCTGACCTGGGCATGTGTCAGAGCTGACCAAAATTACTTTGATTTGATGGCCATTAAAAGTCAGGAGCAGAATGGGATCAGTAGTCTTAGTTGAGGCTGAAGTACACAACATTATATATTGATAGTAATTAAGTTGTTTCATTTAATAAGCACCATCAGATTCTAAGGCATTGTTACAGTATCAGGGCTGGGAGGAGGAGAGAGGTGGTTGTGATACGGGCTGGGGGAGAGAGGGGGAGAGAGAAAGGGTTCTGGAATGAGTGAAATGTGTCCCTGGAGTAATTTTTTATTTTATAAACTGAATGCAAACCCGATGGAGAACTATGGAAATGAGCAGTCATGCTGGATTCATACACACACACACTCTCAATATTCCTACACTATGGGTAATGAAAAGTGCCTTCAGGGATGGGGTGGCCTTACCATTCATCAGTGCCATAGCCTTAAGTGGGTAATAACTAAGAGCTCCTGTATCTAGTGTGTATATAAATTCTAGCTCCTCTGTATATTTGCTGCAGACTGTATTTAATTTATACAATTCCTTAGCTTTAAAGCTGTCAATTGATAACATTCAATCTGTGAACCTGACTGATAAAAGGGAAGGGAAGAAGTACTCTCCAGTGACTAGAGCAGGAGAAGGGTGTAGGGGCCAAAAACTCATGTGGGCAGCAGTGGTGGTTCATCTGGGCTTTGCTGAGGCCAAACAACCCCACCTTTGCTTTTCTCTTCACCTGTTTGTGGCACAAGCTGCTCCCTCTGCCTGGCAGGTGTTGAATGTCTACAGTCAGCAGGCAACCACCTGTGTGGAGGCATCTCTCTTGCTCACAATGGAGATGAGAGTGGCATCCCCCTATGCTGCTGACCCTTGTGAGTTTGGGAGATACTGAGAGTTGTGGCTTCCCTATATCCATCTTCCTGAGCTGTCTGTAGGATCAATCACTGTGTTTGGGAGGGTTGGTGATGGAGCTGACTGGCTTTTGGAAGGAGTAAGATAGGAAAGAAGTCCCCAGAGCAGCAAAATGAAGGGATGTGGGTAAGTGAGGGCTCTGCAGAAATTAGCTGTCCTGCAGATGCACAAGTGGATATTGAACTTAGCCAGCATGTGCTAATCCAAGAGTTGATTTTGCCCTCAGACACAGCAGAGACTGGGGATATGAGTCTCCATGACTGAGTCATGTGCCAGTCACTTAAACACTATAAAGAGAGCCAAGCTCTCACACTTCAATAAATTTGGGAAGCTGAAGGGAAAATGGCCAAGCAGTTTAGAATTCAGCTTGTGGACCCAATATTGCACATTTTTCACTGCCTGACACAAACTGTTATTAACAGGGAGCTTTGTTCTTGATCCATGTTTCAAATGCCTTTGTGCTGGGGGGAGACTGGTCCAGAGCTTGGCTCGGCTTCCCTTCATTGTGAGATGTACTGGTTCTTCCTGACCCCAAGCTGCTGCTGGTCTGTGAAGACTTCCCAGCACCTGGCTGTCCCACCCAGGGCCTGTCTTGTGGCACAGTGACAGCACCTGCACAGGGAGCTGTGGTCACTGGTGAGACTTGCAGAGGTGAAACTGTGTAGATAATGGTGACTCTCAGTGGTGATTTTTAGGTGCTGGACCTGGTATGAGGCACAGCAGGTGCTTTGTATTCCAGTTTGGGCACCCTGATCTGGAGGCAGTGACACCACCTGATGCTGCTGGTGATGGGTGTGGCAGAGCAGATGCTGGTCAAGGCAGACCTTCAGGAGAGCTGGCATGTCTTTCTCCTGGTATATGGTTGCATATCTTGCTGAGGAGGTTAGCCTGGCTTTCAGGGTAATTTCTTCCTCTAAATGAGACTTTGAGAAATGTCATGCCTTGCATGTGGAAGCTCTTTAAAAGTAATTTAATATATTGATTGGGAAGGAACAATAATGAGAGTGGACTGGATGAGGATGTTGTAGATGAGTGCAGAGATTGTTGTTCTCATGAAAGAGTTGTAGTAGGTGTTGCTGTGGGCTTGTGTGTTTGCTGGAGGAAATCCCACTTGTCATGGTGGTCTGAGACAGTCAATCCATTGAAGACTGTATTTGCAACCTGGCCTCAGGATTCACCTAGAACTCCCACTAATGCCTTGAAATGCAGTTTGATAACACTCCCTTTAATTCTCAGCTGATGCACCTGATGTTCAGGTTGCAGTGCTGTAATTGAACTAAAAGGAAGAGTGATCTACTAGAAGTGCCTGCAGGAGCAGGGCAGATACTCTTACAATTGCTAAAATTGTGTAGGATGGTCTGAATCCAGATGCTGTTTTATAAGTTCAGCTGTAGTTTTAAATGGCTGAAACCTTGAAGCTGCTGTTGACTGGGGCCATGGAGCACAGCTCCCACAAGGTTCCCTGGCTTCAGGCAGCTGAGAGTGGAAATGATTGCGTGAACTGGGAGGTGCCGGATCCGGCTGGGAGCAGTGTGGGACGAGCAGGAAGCACAGTGTGGGGCAGCCATCCAGGAAGGGGATGTGAGGAGGAGTGGGCACCACGTTCCTGGAAAGCTGGTCATGAGGAAGCGCTCCTGGCTGTGGGTGGACTCGGGAGTGGAGGCAGGATGCTTGTTTGGAGTGTGGCAGCCTGCAAGACAGGAGACACATGCCCAAGTGGAAATGTAGTGGCTGGGCTGGATTTGGGTTTGCTTTGGGTTCAGATTCAGGAATAAAGTACTTTTATTGGGCTTTGCAATGGTCTATCTGTGATCCTTGCTGCAGGCACTGAGTTTCTTAGTGAAGTGGAGAAGGGGGCTCTTGAATCCACTGTCCACTGCTCCCTGTGTCTGTGACCCAGCCTCTTCAAGCAACCCACTTTTCAATGACAGGTGAGCACCATATTTGAGCAAAATAACTCCATTAGAAGAGGGTTCCAGTGCAATCAATAAACAAGCACTGAGTGGAGATAAATAAACTTGAAACAGGCATCATAATTAACCTGCTGTGGGAGAACAGAATGATTTAGCGGTGCTTGAACATTTGGCAAAGAAGTTTTCAGCTGGCACCTGCTTTGCCCAATCTCTTTGAATGGGAGAAGAATCTCCTGAGAAATTACTCAAAATGGCCCAAATCAGTTTTGAGCTTGCAATAGCCCAAGATAGGAAACAAAAAGGAGAGTTTGCCAAAGAAGGGCTGCAAGTCTTGGAGAGCTGTGATGGAAATAAACCTGTTGGAAGCTAAACAAACCCATGTATTGCCCCAGCACAAAAGAAGGAAGGAAGGTGATCAGAGTGAAATGTTGGTGTGCTCCATGAAACCTCTGTACCCTTCTAAGAATACCCTCTCAGTATGTGGGTCAGGAAGCAGTGAGGCTTCAGCCTGGATGCCTAGTGAAAAACAAAGTGATTGTTCCCTGGTATGTTAATGTAGCAGGTGCAGTTTTATTTAAACAAGAGGTGGCTATTGTTTTCTGGAAGTGTGGTGATTTACAGGCTCATAGCTTATCCTGGAGGATCAGGGTGTCAAGTCATGTGCATGTATGTGTGTTTTAGCCCAGGGTGGCCGTTCTCCTGTTGGCATTTCTGAGCCAAGAGGAACTTAAAGGGAACAGTGCCTGTAAGCTCAGGGATGTTAAACCACTGCAAGTGGGGATCTGGATTTGGAATAAAAGGGAGGTGTGGTCTCCAGTCCATGTTGTGGTCTTGGAAGGTTGTGTAGGACCCCAGCTGATCTCAGTGGGACTTCTGTGTGAGGATTTGTGAAAAGAATCTGGCCTTGCATGGCAAGCTGCAGGAGAGAACAGGAATTAACAAATAGCTTCATTCCTGACAATTATTTCAATGTGGTACTTCCATGACTGAGAACAAAAGTGTCAAAAATGCAACATGTGATCTGGCATCTCCCTTCTCCCTGTCCTTATTGATTTTTGCTTTTGCCGAGCTTCATCTTGAGCAGCAGGAGGAAGCCCCTTGTCCCATAGCAGAGACACTGAGCTACATGGGCTTGGAGACTGGTCCACCCCCAGCAGGGAAGCCCAGGAGGTTTCCCTTCCATGGGGCTTTAACACCATGGCAAGAGGCTCCTGCTGATGCTTGCTGTTGGTGTGGTTCTATGCATTTAATCTGATTTGTGAGTTTGAATAGGTCAAAAAACTGATGTGAAGCCTGTTTTTGATGGTAACATGTTTGTGGGGTTTTGGTTTACCTTTTCTTGGGAGGGGGTGTCAAACAACCCAAGCAGGGTGGGTAGTTGGGGAGCCATGTCTTGTCCTGCTTACCTCCAAAGCAGCATTTTCATTTCAGCTGTACCTTGCCTAAGTCTCCCTGCCTTTGTGCAGAGTGCAGGTATGGATGCATCCAAGCTCTTCTGAGCTGCTGGTTATTTATGTCTCCTTATTTTCACTATTCTGTCTTGAGAGAATCTTTCCAGAATGGTGGGGTGGTTCTCTGCTGTGCTGAGTCCAAGAACTTTGGAGACTGGATAAAATAGTATATTCCAGCCCTGAAACACCTGCTGTATTTCTCTAACCAGGGGGTGGGGGATTTATCTCTTCTTGGCTGGAGAAGAGGGTCTGGGCTTGATTCTTAAATTTTGTGTTCTAGAGTGAGAATAGCTTCACTGGGTTACATACATTTGTACCAAAGTGGAAGCATTGTAAAGGAACATTTAAATGAAGCAAAAATTTGTGGCTCATCCACTTACACAGATTTAAATTTGTGGATACCAATGCTCTGGAGTGAAAAACATCTTGTTTACCCTTCCTTTTAGCACTGGAGCTGAACATGATGTGAGTGTGGTATCAATAACACCAGACTTACCCAACAGTGGAGTCTGCCCTGTGAAAGCCACGGCCAAACCCTTGGAGAAATCCTGGCCGGGTTGTTGTTGGGTTATGCTGGGATGCTTTGGAGGAGGTCAGATGGGAGCTGAGTGCCTGGACGTCCCTCCCTGCCCTACTCCTCACTTGGCTCAGACCAGCGACTTGGAAATGGCAGCTTAGTGCTGCACTTTCACTTGCGGTGATTAATATTGCTCTAATATTTGTCTGACGGTAACTCCCACCGCCAGGCAGGGCAGTGCCCTGTTGCGCTGCACATTGTATGAGCTCTGGTAAATGACTGTCCCTTCCTCAGTAAGATCACAGGTTAGAATTAATAGCCATTTTTGACATGCAGGGTACTTTCTGACTATGAGCTGTTATTAGTTCTAGTTTCTTTTTTCCATAGAAACAGAACATTTTATTACTTTTGGTGAAGAAATCTGCATTATCAGTTTCCTTTCATGCAACAAAACACCCTCCCATTCTTCTTTAATAAACATTAAACACTTAAAGCTTGTTCTGTGCTTTGCATGTAGAAAACACTGCAGAAATGCCAAGTATCCTTCTTATTATTTTTCCTCATGGAGCTTCCAATTCACTGAATCCACCAAGCCAAGATAACACCATCTCGGAGGGCCAGGCCTGCAACAAATTTACAGTCTGGGAGCTTATATCTTTCCAGGCAATTGTCTTCAAACAGACAGTGCATTTCTGCATGTCGGAGTTTTAGAGCTGGAGTTTCTTCTGAGGAATGGCTGAGTCTGCCACCACTGAACCCCTGAGTGACAGCAAGTGCTTTTCGGCTTCTGTTGTGATTTTTCTTTTTTTTTTTTTTTCAAGAAGGGTTGGCAGCCTGAGCTATTCTCAAGGATTTGGAAAAGAGCCACAAACAGGAATTATTGAACAATTGCTCTGTGAAACTTAAGATAACAGTTTGTTCCACCACAGTGGAATTGCTTTGTGGTAGAAGGAAATTATCTTTTTAGCTCTTGATTAACATTATGTGAGAAAAATAAAATTAAAGCCTGATTGTATCTGTGGTTGAATGGAATGTGTGTTCGTGCGAGGGGAAGAGGGGACAGATGTTTGTGGGTGACACACACAGAGATGAATGTCTGTGACACCTCAGATTGTAGGTGATTCACAGATTAGGAATGTTTCTAATGTTTGGAAAATTCCTTATTGCTTCTTTATTGCCAGATTAATGCTTACTCTGTGCTCAGTATGAGTGTAAATACTAGATCACTAATGAGTGTGAGCATGTATCATAATTTGCAGGTTGGAAAGTACTTTTTTTTGGTGCAAATAATATTCTTATGATGAGTTTCAGTGCCTTATTGTTTCACTCTGTGGACCAACCAAACTTGCATATCCATAGTTACTCTATAAAATAATACTCTTGCCTGTTAGTTTATCACTCATGCTTATTAAAAGTAAAAAAAAAGGCTCTCACTGTTGAGAGCCCAAGCACATTTTTAATATACTGGCACGATGCAACTGCCTTGGAAGTCAGTGGGAGATTTTTTTGGTGGGGAAACAGATACTGAGAAGGCATCAGGAGCAGGGCCAGTGTTTGAGGTACTGATGGTAGAGGACTGCACCTGTTGAGCAAATTTGTTAGTCAGATGTAGGATTTTGGTTCAGCAAGCTCTGTATTGGGTCTCTCACAGTGGGGGGACACGCCTTTACAAGTGCTCCAAAAAGGCTATATCCAGGTTTTTTTGTTTGTATGTTTTTTTTCCAATAAAATCCCATGGGCAGGGGTAGGAGTTGTTCTTTTATATTGAGGGAATGGTTGCTAGAAATAAAAGCCTAGAAGGAGTGAAGTCCAGCAGCAAGGTGTTTTGTGCAGTGCATGTGGGGTTTTTAAGGCACCATGGCTTTGCCAAAGCCCTGGAGCTCAGCGCTGCAGTTGCATCTTCCCGGCTTCCTGCCTGCCCCAGGAGCCCCACCGCTCCCTGACAGCGGCAGCTTTGACACCCTGCCACTCAGAGGGAAGCTCTGAGGATGCCGAGTTCCAAACATGAACTTTCTGAGCAGGCCAAATTTCTGCTGTGATCTCCCAGCTCAGTGCCTGTGCTTATCTGTGTTTGCAAGACACGCTGTGAAATCAAAATATGCCCCTTTTGAGGCGATAGGAAAGAGACAAGATGCTTCTTTAATCATGTCTGATAAATTCTCACTTGTAATGAGAGACCTAATTAAGGGAAATTACCTATTGGAAAAGAGTTAAAAGAGGCCCCCATACTCCTTCCAGCAAACTTAAAGACAAAAGGAAGTTTCTAACAATGGGTCACTGGAGATGCATTTCCGCTCGGCTTTAAAAAACAAGGTACTGTCTAGCTGATGAGCGGTGAAGGCGAGCAACGCGGCTTTGATGAGCCTTCTCCTGCTTCCTGATATTGTGACCCTCTTAACAAACACCACAGACGAAAATCAGCATGCCTTCGGTATGCTGTAAGAGCAGGCAGGCTATCTGAAGAGATGCCTCACTTTCAGGATATGGTTTAGATCCTGTTTTGAATAAGGTTTACATCCTTGTCACTGAAATAATATTTTTGTACTGTAAAAATCAATGTGAAGAGACGGGCAGACAGGTCCCCAAATATGTAAACAACCCATCTTTGATGTCATTTCTTGCTGACTTTTTTCATGCCCCAAGGAATACCTAAGAATGTAGCCATTTAATTTTACTTTTATGAATCTCTTTATGATGCCAGAAGGTGTGCATGGCTCTTGATTTCAAAACCCCAGGGTGGGAGGTGCATGGTCTGGGTTCTGTTTTACCCTTATTGCTCTGAAATCAGCACTTTTGCTTCCACTTGGGTGGTTGGGGAAGTTCTGGTTTTCCAGTCAGCTCTGTGAATAGAATAAAAACAAGAGGGATTCTCTCTGGGTGCAGGGAGGGGGGAAGAAAAGAAATAAGAGGCTCTAGGTCTAAGAGTTTTGGTCACTGTGATCATCTGGAATGAGCTTTCCACGTATCATTAATTTCTCCTCCATGGTACTTGCTGAAGTGAGCTGAATGTGGTGCTCCAGACATACTTCACATACTGATCTTTCCTTGGGCTGGTTTGCAGTCTCTGATCTTTGTCTTGTGGGGAGCATCGATGAGAAGCAATGTATGTGCCCTCCTTCTGGGGTAGAGACTGCAGAGCCTGTTTGCAGTAAAGCAACAGAAAGCTGCATGTGCAACAAAAATACTGATGTTTGCTTGAAAACATGGTGAATCCCAGTTCCAGTGTCAGATATTGGTGCCTGGACTGGATGAACAGGAGTTGTTTACAGTCCTCCTGTCGTGACAGCTGCATGCAGCACACAGCTCTAGATTCCATCTCTGAGCCCCCAAAACATTTGAACTGATATCCAAATTTTTCAGCCTGTGTTGGTTACTAATACAAAGAGCATCATTGATCAAACCATAACTTTGTTCCCTGTTATACTGTACTTATTTTTTCTTTCTCTGAAGCAAATCATCAGCAATTTTCCCCATCAGTAAGATTTTTTTGTTTCACAAAACCACAACCACAACCAGCAGTGGCTTGAGTCATGTTATTTCTTTATTGTTAGGTATTTGTAATGTATTTTTATTACTCATGATATGAATGTGGCTTAGGCGTGTTTAACCACCACGTTTGCTTCCCAACACCTCTGTGGGATGGGTGTTGCTACTAGCTCTTGTAAAATAAGGGAAAACTGGGTAGCACAGAAATGAAACTATTTTCCTAGAGATCATGGAGGAACACGGGGGGCTGCAATGGGGATACAGCCTGTGGTTTGGCTGGTCCTTGTCTTAACCACGAGCTCCTCTGAGTTCTCTGGAGTGAAACATATGAAGGGGTTGGAGCCACAGGGAGGGACGGGGCATGGGCACTGCTCCAGCTTGGAACTCCTCAAGTGGTTTGCATTGGCATGCCAGGAGCTTTGGAAGGACACTTGCCTTTCAAATTAATAGCACGCTTGAGGATTTTCCAGGTACTGCTAGAAAATTACGTGAGCACACTCCCAAATGTAAAACCAGATGTGCTGGGTCAGACCACAGGTCTCTCTCCAGCCCAGCGGCTCGTCTCCTGCAGTGGGTGGCCAGAGCAGAGCATAAGGTCAGAAGACGTGAGTCATGGGATGTCCCAGAAAACTCTCCTGTGTTTGGCATCAAAACCTCCCTGGTGAGGAGGTGATAACTGCACTGAGTAGTCACCAGGAAGCTGCTCTGCAGGCTCAGCCACATGTTTTTGTGTAGCTTCGAGAGCAGCTCACTGGAGTTCAGCTACCTTCTGAAAACACGTGGCTGTTGCGTGGTTTGTTGGCATTGGGATTTAGCTTTCAATCGAGTATGGAGGAGCTGGGTGGAGTGCTGGCAGTGCTTGTGAGCTGAGAGATGGTGAGTTTACTGATGCAGGGCACTGCCTCTGGTGTGTGATGGTGTATGTGACACCTCACCTGCTGACCTGATACCTGAATGACCCCTGGAGGTGACCTAGTCTAAGCAAAATTCCCTTAAATATTCTATTGAGCATATTCTACTGAAATTTAGGTGGTAACACTCGCAAATCACGCGGACACTGGCTGATGGTGTCACAACACTCTAGTTTCATTTGATGTAATCCAAACAGGGTCTGTTTGGGGTGCAGCCCTGCTGGCATCCCATGCAAGCTTCTTTCTAACTGCCTGGGAATTCATTGCCTCCCAGCAGGCAGGGCTGGTGAGCAGCAAATGCTGCTGCCATCCTCCTGGTGGCACCTACTCCCTGCCACCAACTCCTCTGATGCCTTTGAGAGACCACCTGGAGCACACTGGTGCTTGTAATGGCCCCCTGTCTCACTGATTGCTGAAATGGGAGAAGCAATAGAGAGAGGTATGAGTCCTTGCTCTGCTTTTTAAAATAATAGTAATAAAGGATTTAAGTTTTGTATTTTGTTTTTATTATTGCTTTTTCAGAACTACTGTCTGCACAGAGGAATCTGCTAGGTGCATGGAAATGTGGGAGGTGTAAGAATGTGTGAGCAATGTGTATTTAGATGTACTTTTGATCTAATTTGAAAATGGGTTTGTTTTATACCAGCCTCAGTTGTAAAAAGGAATGATTAACCCAAACAGGAGTGCCTGCGTTACTCGCCTTTAATTATGTTTGCAATACATCATGGTGATATGGGGGAGCAGGAAGCCTTTCTGTATCCAGCACATTTGCCTTGTAGCATATGGTCCTATGGAAGCTGTTTTGATTCAGAACCCCCAGTAGCATATGGTGAAAAATCTGCCCCTGAAGTCAAATTGAAAGTAGAGGCTGGTCCCAGGCCCCAGAGGACCCCGTGTCTCCTGCCAGCCGGCAGGACTAGAGTCAGAGTATGTGTCACTGTTTCACTCATCATGAAGATTTTATATTTGGTTTGGGATGCTGGTGCATGAGGTTCTGGATGTAAAAGTCAGAAGAGATATGGTTCTTGTAATGTCTGCAGAGATCCTTGTGTCGATAAGGTCAGCAGCAAGTTAATAGATTTTTATCTTCTCATCACATGAACTTAATATAGTGCAACTGTTGGAGGGGAGGGGAGAAACCTCCCTGCCATTATTTTCTGATGTGTTTCAGGGGGGTTTAAAAGACAGTGTGTGCCTTAAAAGCCTCTCTATGCTTAAAGTGAAAACCAGTAGTTCTAAGTTAATAATAAAAATATTCAAATATGAACTCAAGGCTAAATGTTGTGTAGTAACCACAGCTAAAACTAATTAGAACTGGGTGAAGAGGGATGCCTTTCTCCATGGCAGTGATAGAATGGACAAGAAAGGGGGTGGAGGTTTCCTGTTCAGTGCTCCCAACATCACCAGACTGAGTTCACTTGAATGATGCCAAGGCAATGTTCATCTCTGTGCTCCTGCCATGTAGCATGACGTGGAAACACAACCAGAGGCTTTACACTACAAAAATAGCCATAAATGCTACTCAGTATTGTTTCTAAATCGATGCACCTATGGGAGTGAACACCCTGACTGAGGTGCTCACAAAAGCCTTGAAAAGGGGGTGAACAGTGCTGATCACTGTGGGGGCTACTGCCAGCCTGGGGGCAAAGAGGAATCAGAAGCTGGGACAAGGAGATGAGTTGTTAAAAAGACACTCTATGGCCATAAATATCTGTCACCACCAAAATCTGGTGTTGCTCACGTTGCAGCCACCGTGATGGAGGAGAGATTCGGTGGTGACCAGGGAGAGGCTGGTCCTGCACCAGCAGTGGAAACCCGGGGCTGAAATACGGCGTCTCTGTCAGGGGCAAAATCCATGGAGGGACACTGCCGGGTCACGCTGACTAGTAGGGCTCAGCGATCAAACGTGTCACACCTGTCTTGGCCACGGGTGCAGGTGTTCTAGGTCAGCTCTCGCTGTGGTTATCAATCGCTGACAGTTGACAGTTTAATTTTACACCACAAGTACCTCATTACTTGTGTAGGCACTTGAAGAACATGTGGGCACTGGGTTGGATCAGTGATCAATGACAAAGGTTGCGCAGGGTGCAAGTGGTAGCAGTAAAAGTGAAGGTCTCCGTGCATGAGTTGGCAGTGGTGGGGATACATGACAAGGGGAGTTTAGCTGACAAACAGTCTGTCAGGGCTGGAAGAATGGAGGCTCACCAGAGAGCTGGCGCTCCATTATAAAATACAACTCGCCATTTAAAAAAGGAGGGGGTGGGAAAGAAAAAGATAAAAAAAGGCCCTTGCTTTGAAAAAGTGTTTAAACAAATTTAATGTATGTGAGGGACTGTAAATTTTTATTTTACAAGCATTTATTTCATGGCATGGAAGCATCCAGGTGTTCAGGAATTTTGTATTAAAGGAAAGAGGGGATGCCATTTCAGAGATGGACACTTCCATGGTGCTTCTGGTTTAGGTTGCCCAATGGGTGCAGGTTTGAGATGTTCAATATATAACCAAATCTTTCCACATGAGATTCCTCTTCTCCGTGTATCAATAGGACAATTTTCGACTAAATTGGTTGTGATGGATTTCTTCTGCTACAGCAGGGAAAAGATTTGTTGTTCCAACACCCTAAAAAGTATTGCTTTAATCAATCCCACCCAACTTTGTTTTGCTGCTTGTTTTCCTTTGCAGCGTTTCTGACATTCTTTTTCACATTGAACCTACCCTGCGGATTATGTCACTGGGGCAGTGACTGAAAGAAAGAGACATATGGCATTAGTTTGGTAGAGCCGTGTATCTTGCATTAGGATGTAAATCTTGTTTGCTTGAGAAACTGCACTGAAAGACACTTTGCTCGAGGTACAACGTTATTGAGTGCACCTTATAATAATTGATACGGCTGGAACGATATTAATGGAAATAATGTGAATTTCACCCAAACTGTAGTAAATAAGGAAAAGACTAATAGTCTTTGCCCTTTGCTGAATTGAACACGTCTTAAAAAAAAGATTCTTGATTATGTCTCGTGCGCTGATTAGGTGTAGGCTAACTTTGATCACATCACCTACGGTTCCCACCGAAAGGACACGTGCGGTGCGAGACGTGGGTTTAGAAATTGTTAAAATGATTGAATAAGCAGCTTGGAAAACACACAGCTTTAAAAAATGAGATGCACACTCTCTGTTGTTGCTTTGTGTCGACTGGATGGTAGTGCTGGAAAGCCCTCCCAGTGCTGGGTGTGCAGGCTGAAGGGTCCCTCTCCCACCGCTTGCCTGCGAAGCCAAAGGCTCCACTGTCTTTGCCCTTTGTTTAGTTCCAAGGTATGTCCAATCTTTAGTCAATAACAGTGGAAATTAATGAGCCTCGTGTTAGAGATGGAAAAAAAACTCCCAGTTAATTGTAGTGTAGGACCCAAGTCAAAATGCTGGATTCAGATATGCCTGAAATATTAACTTCTGAATTAAATCTGGGCTTCTGCAGAGGCTGGTGCATTATGTGTTTTTTTTTTTTTTTAATTTACTCTAGGTGGTAGAAAGGGAAGTTTTGGGGATATGCTGTTATTGCATCTAGTGACAAAAGGATCTTTACAAACTGCTAGTGGTATTGACTGTCACAGCCATTAGAGCATTGAGCCTGATTTTAGTTCCAAACCAGTCTATCAGTGTGCAAATAGGCACTTAAGATTATTTTCAGTATTTTTTTCTATTACTGTGCACAAATAACATTGAGATGTTTCCTTGCCACATCCATGACTGCCTTTTTAGTGAAAATTACCTCCTTTAAAATTTGGAACAGGGCTATTCATGATAAAAGATCATGTCTGGTAAATAAAGTATACTAGTGATGGTTTGATAGGTATAAGATTTACTAATGATCAAAGCAAGTCTCTGGCTTATAATCCAAAAATGCTGTATTGAGTCCTGATGTTGACTTGTACAATCCCATCAACTTTAGTTCAGTAGGGCTGTCTTTATATGATATCTTGCCAAACACACTTTAAATTGTCTTGAAATCAATAGATACATGAACCCTCTTGCTGTCTATAGATCTATATATCTAACCAGCCATGTGCTGAAGGCACAGAGGAACAGACCAGTTGTGGGTGTGTTGAACCATTTAAATGTGGCACCACAGACGCAAGAACAGGAAGAAAACATGGGCAGTGAGAGGAGAACAAGGGGAGTTGAGAGGAGAAAAGAGATGTACAGCTTATTCTTTCCCTGATTAAGGGCAGTACCACAAAGATCCAGCGTGGTTCAAAGGCCTGGAAGGGTTGTGATGGGGAAATAAAAAACACCTGAAGGACAGAGGAACTTCTGAGCTATGAGGAGCAGTAACTTGGCTCCCTATTAGGCCAAGTTACTGGAGGAGTAGTGGAGAGGAGCACACACTCCAGCAGAGAAGGGTGAGGCAAAGAAACGGAAAACAACTGAATTCAAATAGTAACAATAATAGAAAGGTTTATTATGTAAGACTTTGGAAAAACAAGTTTTCTGACTGTGTGCATCCAGTTTTGCACCAGTAGGTATTGAAGGAGCATCCATTGTTCTTACCATTGTTTAAAGGAAGGATAATTTTTGCCAGAAATGGACATTATCAGAAAACAAGACATCAGGACCTGTAGTGATCTCCAGTCTGTGCAATGCCAACTACCCTCACTGAGGTTTCACAGCCAGAGTGTGTATGTAAGAAACAACCACCCTCAGTTTTTAAGGAATTACTGGGCCACGTGTTTCCTCTGGCAACACTGGTGCAAATCCAGGGCAATCCCACCAAAGCTGGAGATTGCTCCAGCTTTCCTCTGGGTACAGATGTTTGGGTTTGGCCAACAGAGGTCACTTACAGGAGTGTGACCTCACTGCAGTTGCTGTTGCTCTACACTTGAGGTGATTGAGTGAAGAAGTTGGCTCTGTTGCTGCTGAGGAAACAAGTGTTCATGTTTCCAAGAGTTACTTTAAATATAGGGAATTTTCTTTTCATGTTTGCTATTCAGAGCTGAAAAGGGGCTGGTCTTTTCTAACGAATTCAAAATGTTACTTTGGGGTTTGTGTTGTGGGTTGTTTTTTTTTCCCCTCTTTTTTTTTTTTTTTTTTTTTGTACCTCCTTTCTCCTCTACCCCAAACCATCTATTTCTACCTTTCCAACAAGATTTTTGGATTTATCAGGAATAAATCCTGTGGTCTTCCTCAAGTAGGTTTTGTTGACCACTAAGTAACAGTGCCCATTGTCACTAGTCAAGAAATGGGTTCAGTGTATTCAAATCTCATGTGATTCATGGCTGTGACAGGGAGGGACAAGTGGCACCCCCACTTCATCTCCCCACCTACATGGTGGGCTCTTTGGTCTCTTCTGCTGACTCTCAGCTTGCCTCACTGATGGGGGAGGTGGTATCCCTGTTTCACACTGCTCTTAAAATAAAGCAATTTAAAAGTTTTCAACCATTTTTTTTAAATGTTTTGAAATGAAGAGTTTCTAGTGGCACTGATGGGACAAAACTCATCCCCTTTGCCCCAGAGCTTTGCTTGGTGAAGGAGCAGTCAGCAGAGTGCTTGGGTTGTTTAAAAGCAGATTTCTTCCAATGTTTTTACAGCAAAGTGCACTTATTTTTGACTAGGACTAACTGACTGGGGATGGGTGGCTGCCTGTCTGTGTGCTGCAGCAGGATGGTGAGGATGGCTGCCCCTGCTTGCCTGTTCCCTGCTTAGGGCTCATCCTGCTTGGTGGGTCATGGAACCAGGGGCTGGGGAAACTGAGAAGGAGCTGAGGAGCATCAGCTCCCAAAGAGGAAAGTACTTGCAAGACTTTTGCCTGCTCTTATTCAAATTATTTGCAATTTTTTTTCTGATGATTGGCATGAAAGAAGAGTTGTGTTCACTGTATTAAACACTGCTATAATGAGTTTAGCACAGCTCAGGCATGTCATCTGGTACCATCTCCTCCATTCAGCTCTTCCCTGGAGGGAAGAGGGTGGCAGTGTGAGAATGATAAATGGGATCAGGATGTTTTCTGTATGAACAGATAGCACAGAATGGATGCATTGGGGAGCCTGGGAGGGCAGGCAGTGAAATTTGGGACTAGATACCATGCAAAGCAAACCCTGCCTGATTTGAAAGATAGAGGCAATGTGCTGTGATGTTATTGCTGGGAAAGGAGGGAGGGAGAAGGATGGCAAACACCTACCCCTTGATGCTGAAGCATCCTGGTGGTTGGGCACATCCTGTTTGTTGGTTTGTTCTTTCCTTGCTGCTCAGATCATGAGGCATGTGCTTTGGGTGGGGAGATCTGCAAAGATTGTACCTTGCTAACAAGTCCTGTGAGAAGTAGCATGAGGCTGGATTTTTCTTCCTCCAAATGTAAGCATAAATACATTATCACAAAAAGCAAAGAAGGAATGATCCTGGAAAGCCAGGCAGGTGAGGTGACAGCTCAGCCCCACAGCAGGATGTTGCAATGGGAGCTGCAGTTAGGCACCTTCTTTTACTAGCATGTCAACACTGCTGACGTTCAACCAGACTGCAGAAAAAGGTTCTAAAAAACGCATTTTATTTTCTTTTGTGTGTAAATGAGCCTCAAGTCCCTGTGGGGAGGGCACACTGCCCTGTCCCCCAGGATGCTCAGCTCTCTGCAGGGGACAGGGCACAGGACACCGGGAAGCAGCGAGCGATGCGCTGGCCCTCCCCACGAGCACATCCGCCCCAGTGCTGCTCTGATGCTCCCCATATTTGGTGGTCTTTAATTTGGCATTACATACTCGGTGCTTGTCTGCAGCTCGTATGATTCAAAGTTCTCCATGGGGTCTAATGTACAAGGCCTGGCCTGTTTTCATTAGGTTTCCCGAGCTCTCCTCCCTTCTCCCCAGTGTTGCCGCACAAAGACACTTTTGTCAGGCGATGTTGGACTCTCCTCAAAATCCAAGCACTTTCAGGAAAGGACTTGGAAGTCTATCTTCTCAGTTTCCATATCCCTTTGCCCTCTGCTCTGGCATTTGGTTTGATTGGTTGTGGAGTCCTCCTTTTTGCCCCCCTCCTCTACTTCTTTTTGTTGATCTGTCTGCTCCGGAGTCTACCTTGCAAAGAAAAAAGTGTATTGCAAATCGTGCAATCCAGCTCTCTGAATTATTGCACATTTTAAAGTATTAACTCCTTCAGTCCTCAGCTGGTTTAAGTGCTAGGAGCAAAATAATGATAGGAATGTTAAAGGAGTATTATTATATTTTATGTTCACTGCCACAAGTTTAGCAAGAAATTTAATCCCTCCTCTCTTGCTCACTCTCTCTGCCTCTTGAGAGGAAAAAAAAGGAAAGGAAAAAAAAAAAAAAGAGGAAAACTGGCACCAAACTTCCATTTGACTTGGCAACTTTTTCACTAATGTGATTTGATATGCTTTACTAGAAAGCGTAACGTGCTAATGTTTCAGGAGAAGCTGATTTTCTATTAGTGAAAGTATGGTATATAAAAATCAGGCATTGCTATTAAACTCCTCAACCAATGAATTTATAGCCTATTCTAAGTGGTAATGATATAATGGAATGCAATCATCATATTGAAAAATATGTTTGGTTTGACGTTTTGGGGATTCCAGGAAATGCTGTTATTTATACAGCTGCATCTGTGCAAAAATTATAAACAGGGGGGAAAAATGATTGTGAAGGGAAACCCAGACAGATTGTTTGAAATCCATTTATCCAAGATGCTTTTATAATCTATTATAGAAAAATCATGTTTGATATTTTCATGTATCTGTGTCCTCAGAACATGCATCATGATTTATGGACCCCGAGTACCAATTCCATAAATACAGTGGTGGGGTACTACTTCATTTCACACATTTCTAAGCCAGTTTGTAGATTACTTTTTCAGGGGCAGAGGTGGAAATAGTATTTCTGCCTATGGGATATAATTATATTATGATTACTACAGAAGAGGACCTAGTTCAGCCCCAATGTTTCAATTAATAATGTACTGTCAGCTCTGAGGGATGATATGAAACTGTATTGGAGCAAAGATTATCATCATCAGCTGGGTCTGCTCCTCTCTGCTTTTCTTTCCGCTTTTATTTTTTTTTTCCATGTGCCTGATTGACCCTTTGCAGTTTTTGGAGTCTAATATTTTGCTTGAAAGTAAAATATTACATTCTTGCAAGCCTGATTAGGTTACTTTTAGGGGCAGGAATTGGTTCCTTGCCGTGTACGAGCAGATGTTAAGCTCCTTCTATTATATTTTAACATCTAACATCTTGCATATACCTTTTAATTGTTAATGTGGTCGGGCAATAAATTCAGTGTCTTAGGGGAACTAAGAATAATTTTGCAAATTTCATTCTCTCTAGCCAGTTGCTAGGAAATGAAGTGCTTTGGTTAATAATGTATTTAAGATATTTGCGAGATCTCAGTTTAATATTTCTTCTGTATTTATGTGAAATTTTCATCAAAAGAGAAAGTAAAATTAAAAAACGTTGAGCTTTTGGTGGCATTTAGCACTGGCTTGAAACATACCACTAAAAATTATGAAATAATTTTGCAGATGAATAGGAAAATATTATTTGAAATCTGACAAGGTTTATTTGAAATAATGCTTACTTTAAAAAATAACTCCTCTTAGGTCTTAAAATTCTACACTTCTTACTGAAAAATGGTTTCCCAGTAGCATACATATCCTATATCAATGTAACTAAATTTATATTGTTATAAATTTTTGAGGTTGGATTCTTGAGTTTTGAAATTAAATAACCAGAGTTAACTGTATTAAGTGTAGACTTGAATTTGATCGAAAATAAGAAAAGCACTTATGACAACCTCTGTAAATGCTTAAATACTTTAGTTGTGTTTGTGAGCATTAAATTGTATTATAAGGAGCCAACACTGAGTATACACGCTCCTATGGGACAGCTCTGACTTTTGGGAGATTAAAAAATCGTGCATTAATGAAATTCTGCAAGTTTTTTATTTAATAGATAGTGCTTTTCAGGGTATGCAAAATAATTGATAGTGGAATGCTACATGCATCTTTACACTCACACCACATAATGTATATAATTACTTGGAGAAACTGCTTAACTTTAATGGGGCGTTTCTTGATCATATAATAGGAAAACTAACAGCTTTAATTAAGATTTATGAAGCAGAGAGGTAATATATTCTGCTAAATTAGGTAACTATTGGTGGGTAGTGTATTTTTAAGCAATTAGAGGCTCGATCCTGCAGCTCTTTTTCTGTGTAAGTCACTGCTAACTCATGCAGGTAGTCCTGTTGCTGCCTGTGGCAATGGGGCTGGGTTTTGCTGGTCTGTTTCACAGTCCCTAAGGTATGGCAGAAAAGAGCTAAGCACATATGCTGGGCTTATTTCTGGTTTTAGGCCTGGCTTTGAGGCAATTTCCCCCCACTCCTAATGCCTGGCATGTAGCAATTACCAGAATGAAGCAGGTGATGTTGCCCTTGGTGGATGAGCTCCAAGGAGTCCTCATCGCTGTGGAGCAAGCAAGACTCTGAGGACAAGCTGGAGTGAGGAGCAAGTAGGGCAGTGTTCCCATCTTGCAAACTTAACTGTCCACCAGGAGAGAAGTGCAGAGGGCTCTTGGAAGGGTTGTGTTGAGTGGTGGAGCAATGTGTGTGCTGCAGGTCGTGGGATGCACTGCCAGCCACATGCTGGAAACCGCTGCAGGTATGTGCAGAAAAGGGGAGTGGGAGAGAATCTTTTGTATTTCCGTGGTGCAAACTTCCACTCTGTTTCCTCATGTGTTGTATGATGAACTTGATTTTGGTTTTTTTTCCTCATTAAACCACAGGTGAACAGTGTGTGTCAGCTTTGGTCATGGCCAATCTCCACATTCCCCCTGCATCTCTGTGTCTCTGTAGAACTGGAGGAAGGGTGACAGCCAGGCATAGTCCCTTATTTCTAAAATGTTCTCAGTTTTAAACTACATGACTACAGTACCAATCTCTTCTAAATGGTGATTTGCCATCCAAGCACACAAGAGAAATTGCTACCTCTCTGAAGTACGAGCACCTGATGGACAGAGATCCTGTGAACTGAGTACGAGGAAGATCTGAATTACTGAGGCACTGATTTGTTACTTAAAAGTGGATCAGATACTCTAATGCACAGTTTAATTCCTGGCAGAAAATGAAAGGTTCTACTCTCCAGAAGTCTTTAGGAGGCTTTGTATAACTGCAAAATGGGGGAACTGAGAAAGGGACTAGCCTAAGACCATGGCTTGGTCACTTTTTCTGCTGGGTTGTGAATTCTTTTTGATTTTCCATATGCAAGTGCCCTTTGAACCCCATGCAAGCCAAGTTGCTTGGACTACAGCAAGAATAAGTTTGTCTCATAGTGGGATTTGTTTGTTTTTTCCCCTTCTCATATTAATTCCCCATTTATACTGGAGGAACTTGTGCTAAGAGCAAAGGAGAAACAGCACTGCTAAGGAAATAAGGGGTCCTTGAGCTCTAGGATGTGAGAGGAATTGAATGCATTTTGTTCCCCTCAAATATATCCAGTGCCTTTGTATCACTGCCCTGTATTTTGCCCCAGTTCCTCTGCTCAATTCTTGTTTCCCTGGTGCTCAATGTGCCCCTCTGATAAAAGGAGGAAACTCCCAAATTTTCCTGTAAGCTGCAAGCTTCAGATGTTGGACACCTCCCTGCCCAAACCTTTGTAGGGAAAGCAAATGGGGAACACCAAATTTTCTTTTAAAATATAGTGAGTTTCCAGCGCTGCTGGTGGAAAAGTGGTGCTTGAAAACATGTCCTGGAGCCCCAAGCCCAGTATTTCATTAAACATAAAATGCCTTTTGGTTTTTAGGTCCCACTTCTCGTAATTCATGATTTTTGTATGCTGCACATTGGCAGTCTGCAATGGTACTTTTGGGGTTGGTCAGAGACACTGCCCCCAAACTTGGCCCATCAGTGCCCTTGCTTTCACCATGAACATGCCACGTTTGAAAGCTCTCACATATCATCAAGGCTGTAATTCTAATGAATTTGGCTTGGGAAAAATATGAAGAGGAGGGCCGTGGGAAGCACATTTTTAAAAGTATACCCAACCAGATAAATAGGCTTTTTAAACCCAAAATAAACAGATAGAGAAAACTCACTTAGGCAAAGGATGCATAAATTATCTTTACCCTGAGGATGCAGTAAGTTATTCCCTCTTTACACTCAAAATATCTGTTTTCCAAGTCCGTATTTCATGTCTAATCACTAAGAATGCCCTCTTTGACTTCACCCGTGCCTGCAATCATGCCCTTTCCTGAGAAGGGCTCATTTGTCATGTGGGGAAAGAGCGTTTAATTAACTAGGGAAAATGTACCAAAGGTGGAAACTGTGGGGCTCTGACCATGTTTCCGTAGAAAATACATGAAAAAACATGTATAGATGATCCTAAACTATTTTTTTTCTTCTTCATGAAAGGACATTTTTTGGTTCCCCACTTCACTCTTCAAAACCTAAAGAGTTTCTGGATAAGACAGATGGGAGTCCTACATAAAAGAACAAGTGTGGAATGTGCATTTATCCCTCACAAAAAATACATTTTTCAAATTCACTTATTTTTTCTATTTCCTTTTTTCCTCTGGGAACCCAACAAATGTCTCTGTTGTGCACTCCAAAAAGAGCCAAGGTTTTAACAGGGAGGAGTCAAGGAAAAAAAAGGCAACTTGCAGATCCTGTGCTAAAATTCCAAGTATTCCTTTAGAACAAACAAAATTGAAAGAACTAAAAGGAAACTATCAAAGGAAGGCCTTAAAGTTACAGGAAAGCTAGGGGAAACTTAATTTTCATGCCAGCAAAAAAGTGATATGGGTTTGATATTGGAGCTTTATTTACTATTGTACTTAATGGCATATGAACACTGAACATGAGAAATGCAACAACATGCGGCACCACTACCTTGAGTTTCAAAGTATGCACAAATCTGCCTGTAGATTTTCCTGTTTTCAAACAAACCAGGTCCTTTTTTAAGCAAATCCATGGTTGCAGTTTAGCTCCAGTCTGTAACTCTGGATTCTCAGCAGCCCCAATGGGTCTGGCTGTTCATGCGCATGTTTGTTTTCGGTGTGATCTTTGCAGCCTTAGACCCTTGTAACAATCTGTTTGATTTCTCTAAGCATTTCTTTGGCAGCTATAGTTCTGCCAGGCAAAGACAAAAAGTTTCTCTGATGGGGCAGTACGGCTGGGTACTGGAAGTCAGGCTGGTGTTTGGTCAGTCCTTGAATTTCCCCACTGTCACCTTGTCCTCACTGACAAAACATGCCCCAAAGTGCCTGGTGACTTTGCAGGTGCTGGTGCACTGAGATGCTGCTTTGAAAGAGATGTTGCAAAGGGCAGATTTTTTTGCTTCTCTTAAAATTGTGGCAAAACTCACAAATCAGTGAAAAAGAGCACTGGGCTCATGTTATTCCAGGCATGGTTACAGTCCAGCCTTTTCTTATGGAACTATATCCTAGGAAATCTGGTTTTATCTTCTGAAGCTGTGAATTGTTCTTCTCCAAGCTGAAATAAGATGCTGTGGGGACAAAGGGACAAGGGGTAGCAGAGTGACAGAAATGGCAGGTCTTCTCACAGAGCTATGGAAATGCATCGACACTTTTGCAGAAGGGATGAGAGAAGCCTTCTTTCTCTTTACATGAAAAGCAAGGGGAGGAGAGGAAAAGGGCTGCTGCATTTCTATCATCTATAATCCTCCACTTAATCTATGAATTAGCCCTTGTGTGAGCAAAAAGGAAAGTTGGTGGCTAAACCATAACCCGCCCCCCCCAAGTGGGTACAAGTCTTCCTTTTCCCGTCCTGAGCACTATATATAATGGGCCCCTTGAATTAAGGAGATACATTTAAAAGAATCCTGGCTGGCTTGCACCATTTTCTTCCTGACTGTGCATATATTTACGTGATGTCCAATACCCCAGGACCAGCCTCTTCAGAGCTGGTGTCAAGGTGTAAGGTGCAATTTTAACCTAGTAATTCCATACCCACTTGAAACTGCTGGCACCAGTGTTGGCAGGAGTGGATGCCTAATTACTCGTTTATACCCAAACTGCAAATTAGGTTTAGCTTCAGTGTGCACTGTGGTTCACAGGGAGGGTGAAAATATGTGCAGAGTTACCTAGAAGCAAGCCTGAGCCAGCAAAAACAAAGACAGAGTTCAGAAAGGAGAAAATCCCACAGTGAGCTGTACAATTTGGCCAAGGACCATTGCTCTGCCATAGCTGATACCGTGTACCTAAAGAAAAATATGAGAGGTTTTGAAACAGAAAGGATGAGAGAGCTTCCCTGTAGGTTGCCACAGAGGGTGAGATTTATCTTGTTTAGATCAAGCTATCTGAACATTTGGATCCAGCTTGATGTGGCACTCAAAAACCCTTTGGTGGGTGAGAGTGAGAAGACTGTAGTGAGTCCATCCAGCTGGGGTGAGGTCTCAAATCTTCCTTCATGGATTGCAGCAGGAGGCTGGATGACCACGTGCTCAGAAGTGCCTTCCCTAAAGCCATGTGAGGTGGTGCTCTCTGACCACAGTAACTGGCAGCTGTAGAGATACAAGCGCCAGAGTTTGTGGTTAGTGTTCATACTGTGTGATGCTGGCACTCACCATCTTTCAGGTCCCCTTCCTTCCCAAAGGTGAGGTGGGTGCTGGTCGCAAGTAGTTGTGGAGTCCTGAGCATTTCAGTGTTGAAATGTTCTTGTTCCAGGCCTGGGCTGCATCCACACAGGATGTGGAAGGGCAGGAGCAAAGGAACTCAGTCTGGCCAAAGGGGATTTATCAGTGAGTCCATGAATGAAGACAGAAAAATGTGGGCTCTGTAGCTTCTGGTCCTGCAGAGCCATGTCCAATGTGTGTCCCATTGATGGTAGTTGCTTGGGGCTGGAGGCAAGGAAATGTCAGTGACAGTAGATGTACTTGTTTATGAGGAAAACAGATGATGAAATGGGATGTGTGCCTCTTCCAAGGGAAGCTGAACAGAGTGGATTTGTGTTGAGCAAACTCCCCACAAAGAGAGACTGCTCTATCTCTGGGCAACACCGTCAACAAACCATTGTACCATCCTCGCGGAGATGCAGCACAGAAGAATATCAGCCTTACCTGAGTCCAGGAATGACTTTGTCCTGAAGGAGCAGCAGGCATTTAACAGCCAACAGCCCCTCTGTAGGACTAGTGCTGGTCTGCAGTCCAGCTGGCCACACTGTGACATGCCATTTTTTATTATGTAGAAGGAAATTTTGCAAATATGCCCAAGGGCGAGGCAACATCAATAAGCAGGGAATGAACGCTCTATTACATTCATTTGGTTTCGTAACTTGTGTTGGGTCACAGGGGAGCTGCTAAACAAAACAAAATCTCTTGTATGCCAGCTATATTTAGTCATACGAAGCTCTGCGTTTGTTCTACGGCTGAAGAACAGCATGTCCAAACCTGGAGCTTGGGGTTGAGTGTGTACTGAAGCCCTGGTCCTGCAAAGACTGATGTGTGTTCCTAACTTTGCACATTTTGAGTTCAAATGAGTTTTGGTATAATGAGACCACTCATGGGTTGTAATGGGAAATGTCTGTAACCTGTGTGGATTATTCCTTCCTCACGTTCATAAGGTTTATGCACGCCCGGGAGTACAATGTGTGTTTGTACTTGTGTGGTGTATACAGACATCCTTGAACTGAAGGAAAAATGTTGACCTTTGCCTTTCAATTGCCTACCCAAATGTGGCTAAAATAGTATCTTATATAAAATAACTTGATTGTGTGTTTCAGCATCAAACAAAACTGCTGGCGGTCCCCGCAGTGGTGCCCTTTCTTGTCCATGTGGACTCTAAAACCAGACATCATGAACCCTGTTCCAGTAGTGCACATGACTACACCTCCATTTTTCTCCTTTATTGTATCCAGCAGAGTGCTGGATTTTTTTGGAGAAGGGACTTGAAATAATTTATGTGGAAATATATATGTTAGAGAAAGTTAGGACCTGTATGGACCCATTGTCACCAAACAGTGGTGAGGCTGAATTACAATCAGACTAGTTTATGAAAGGAGTTTTCATAGTCATTGTAACAGGTTTTTTAGTTCTGGCAATCAAAACTCATGAATTAGGTGCCTCAGAAGCATGGAAGTTAGAGCATGTGGGTTTCTTTATATTTTTCTTCAGGATTTGGAGTTTCCAAGGTAGCTTGGGTGAGAATTTTAAGCATCTTCTGTCATGTTGTAAGCCACTGCTTCTAATAGAGAGGGAAAATCCCAATATATTCACACGATTCCAAAAGCTGAGGCTTAACAGAAAAACACGAATTGTCAGTACTGATGCTAAAATTGGAAGAGTCAGTGACACATCCATCTGTGCTGTGAATATAGCACAGTTTATGAGATTTCAGGGTATTTCTGTTGTCATTGGAGTGTGTTACATATTCTGAGTCGACTATGCAGGTGGGCAGATTCATGATGTACCTATTCAGTTCAAAAGAGGATTTAAACCTTGATGGTGGAGGATGATCCATGGACATGTGTCTCCAAAATGCCCTTCTGTGATGAGTCTGGTGGGCTCCTGGTGCTGCATTCCCACAGCAGGAACTAAAGGCAAAGCACAGCCTTGCAACAGGCATCACTCTGTCCTTCTGGCAGATAAAAAAAAAGGTTAAAACAATACATAAGTTTTTTTTGATTATTTAAAAGTTGCAGTAGAAATACACACTCCTGCTTGCCTCCCCACTACTTTACATAAAATTGTTATGCATTCTAAGTAGTAGCAGCCTGGGCCTCTTGACCTCACAAGAAGAGCTGTTACTATACATTTAACAAAAACAAGGTATTATGTATTAGCCTACACATTTCGCAATAGCTCCAGCAATC
Organism: Formicarius rufipectus; assembly: GCA_013399695.1. NCBI lineage: Eukaryota > Metazoa > Chordata > Aves > Passeriformes > Formicariidae > Formicarius > Formicarius rufipectus. Next base: position 237,607 of record VXAU01004203.1, on the reverse strand, counting down.
TAGTAACTACAGTCCAATTTAAACCGTGCCTGGAGGCAACAAAAATTGCACAAAATGGCAGCTAATTTATAGAAGGGAGAGAGGAAATATTTGGGGGTCTATTCCTTCAAGCCATCTGATTCATATTATTGACTCATTTAGAAAACAGAAAGTGAGCAGAGACAAGTTTTTAAGGAGTTTGGTTTCACACAAATGACTTGCAATTGCAGCCCATTATTTTTATACCAAGACTTCATTAGTCATATCCCCGTCAAACCTGTGAGCAGTGTCAAATGTTTTCAGAAAACACACCAGGACAGGTATGGAACTCATCAGCCCATGGCAAAGGTCGCTCTCATTAAGGAGTCAAAAATGAAAACTTTCAGTGTCTCTAACACATTGCACAGACGTTCCTGCCCCCACTTCTGAAATGTGGGGCTGAGCGAGCACCTCCTGCTACCCAGACATTCAAATAAGATCAAGATGACAGGGCAAGAAAATGAATAGGATTCTTAACTGGCTGTACTTTATAATATGGTAACTGATTTGAAACCACCAGAAAGTTGTGTGCCGTGTCTATAGTACCATTTCCTGAGGTTAAACATAACATCTGAAATGAAGCAATTAAGTCTCCTTAACAAAAAACAAAACCAAAACAAAAAATAACAACCCACACCATAAAAACAAAACCCCCAAAAAAAACAAACCACAACAACAACAAAAAATCCTAGGGTGGGGGGCAGAAGGGAAAAAGGGGAGGATGGGGGTCTGCGTGGTGCTGACTCGGCACGCCAGCCATGCTCCGGTGAGCAAAAGAAATGTCTGTGCAAACTTCTTCCCACCTGGGAGGTTGGAGGGGAGATAGGAGAGCTGTGACACCGGAGTTGTTCGGGGCTGGCTCTCAAGCTGTGCCGTGACAGATGTGTTTTGAGGAATTTTGAGGCGCGGAGATAAGAATAACAAAAAGCCATTCACTGGAGCACAGTTACACAGGCTTAGCACAAAGGGGCGAAGAGAAAATGTGTCAATACGCTCCTTATTTGTGGAGGGCTCGCCGTGTTTCTGCAGCACGCTGCAGTTTGATCTGTGGGCTGTCGCTAACAGCAGCAAGGGTTGCTGTGTTGCCCCTTAAAAGTTATTCAGAGCGCCCTGGCAATGAAAAAGGGTTCCCTTTGGCTGCCTCGCTCCGGGACACAACAAAGTTCTTCTGATGTAGAAAACGTTGTTTGTCTTACAGAGGGTTTGCTTATTTAAAAACTGCGTCCGTGGGGTATTACGTAAAATGGCAGAAATACTTTTAGGAAGTTTTTTGTTTTTTAACCTCTCGGCTCACGTAGACTTGGATTTGCTTGTTGTGCTCCAAATAGGTCCTTGGGCAGCCAGGGATGGGGTCTCCAAAATGTCATGGTCTTGACTTTTTCAGTCTTTGTGTTCCCCAGTGGATTCTGACAGTCTTTGGTTATGAGCATAACCTCTGCTGGGCTTCCTGTCAAATGGGGACAAGAAACTGGACTTCTCTGGGTTAGTCCATATTTCAACATTAGTTCATGAAGATTTAGGTGCTATAATAATTAACCTGCAACTTCAACTTTTTATTTTTTTTTTAAATTTTATTTTTCATGTAGGGAAATGAGTGAATGCATAGCTAAATAATTACTTGGAAATCTCAGTGTCTTGTCCCATACACTAGCATTTGTGTGGTGCATTTATTCCCACTTGAGTGTGTTTGTCTCTCGCTCTCTACCTTGCCTGTTCATGCCTATGCATGTGTGCTTGAAAAGCTGAAGTGCTTAAAACCCCTCCAGCCTGACAGCTGGGGGCACAGATCTTGGAAAAGCAGGGAGAAGTGCCAGTGCTGCTGAGCAGTTGTGCTGCTCTCATGTGGCTCCTGGTAGCTCACTTCTCCCACTGGAGAGTTGGCTGAAATTGCAGGTTGCTCCTTGAACACAGAAAATGGAGGTGATGTGAGACACAAAAAAGTTGTAGGTGTCTTTGGGCATCGTTAGGGGTGTGTGCATGGGGTGAGCAGACTTCCAGAGCCAGCTCCTGTCTTCTTTGGCTGTGTGTGATCCACTGGAAGGTCACAGTGAGGAAGAGGAGAGCCAAAATTTCTGGGTTCAGTAACTCTCAGGCAAATCTGCTTCTTGGCTGCCCTCTCTGCAAAGCAGGACCAGTGTGACCCTCCTTGTGAATGTAGGGGATATCTCCTGGATGGAGCCGCAGGAGAACAGAGTGCTGCTGTCAGGGGTGAGCCGAGAAATGCCAACACCCATGACTGATAAGCAATCCCTCAGCCAGACCCACTGCATGAAAAGTGATTTCTGACACCTATTACCTTCCCTGGGCTCATACCATGGAGTTGTTCTCCCCCTGTCCCAAGTGCAAGATGCACGGGGTTATGAAACTTCCACCACCAAGCAACTGTGTTTATCTATGGAGATGTTGGGGCCAGGGCGCTCGTGCCCTCACCTGCCAGCCCCCGGTCAGCCCTGACCAGGCAGCACATCCTGAGTGCCAGCCCTGTGATTGATGCACTTGGCCGAGAACTTCCCTCCTGCCCGCTCAGGAAACAGGAGGGCTGGGGAGATAGTGCTCGCCTTTCTTTCACAGTCCCTGCTTCCGAACTCTAATCACCTTCTGCTGTGGGAAAAGAGATGAGATGCTGCCTAAAAAACAGATCATTGTCCGCCTCCTAGATTAATGCAGAGAAAGCAGTATTGTCTGCTGAATGGATAAACCTTCCTCCTGTCACTCAAAACCTAAATTCAACGCTACTTCATTTCTAAGAGGCTTATCTTCCTTGAATAGACCCTTGCAGCTCAAGTAAGAGGCGATGTAATGAAGCGTGTTTTTTTCTTAAGTGAGAAACCTGCTGCAAAGAAGGGGTGAAGCCTGTGCAGCTGTTCTAAAGGGCCTTTGCAGACTCTCGAAATACTTGTCATTTATCTGGTCTTGCCTGACAGCAAATGAGAGAAGATCAAGTTCAAAATCTGCGGGCGCGGCTTTCAGGGCTTCTTCATCTGTTAATTAAATAATGGTCATTAGTGCACAATGGCCTCCGATAAGGGCGGATATGATGCCGAGATGGAAATGTGGGGTTTGGGGGTTATGAATAAGCAGATGGTCCCCAGGAATTCTCCTGGTTTGGCCCCCCCAGCGATGCCTCGGTATGTGGCTGGAGGGACTGGCAATGAAACAGGTGGCACCAGGCGGATAAATAAATTCGTAGAAGCGTGCTGAAATCATTGTAGAATTCACTCCTTTCATGTGGGGTAGCGATTAATTCAGTGATTTCCCACAAACCAGCCTGTTTTTGGAAAATCACACACACCACCATTGCCACAAATAACGACCTGTTTGCTTTCCTGGAGCCTGCTGCAGTGAAGGTTAAGTTAAACTTTTAATGTATTTTGAGAAATGTTCGCTCTGAATTAAGATTGGTTGGTCTACATCAGAGGGACAAGTCCTGAGGTGTTTACTTGACTTCTGCTCAGGCAAAACTTGCTCTGATATCAGAGGGAAGCTCTAAGAATTGCTGAGATGGGGTGTAAGATCTGCCTTTGAATAAGTGCAGGTGATACACAAATTTGTTTTGGAAGTAAAAGGTTAGTTCTTCTTTTTATGGTCAACATATACTTCATGTTCTAGATGTTTACAGTCAGATTTTACCTAAAAGCACTGATCTTGTGATTACCTCTTTCCTTCATCACCAATGGCATGACTTTTCCAGTCCCACCATCACCACGTGGACCGTGACCATCCAGTTTGTGCCCTTGCAGTTATGGGCTGTGTCCCAAAAAATCCTTCCTTGGCTCTTTCAGACACTGAAGTGAATGTGGGTTTACCAAAGCTGTGACCAAACAGGAATTACGTGACACTGAGTTACCCAAGATTATATCTGATTTTTCCCTTGAGCTGCTGGTTTTCTTCCTGGGGTTATTTGGAAAGACAAGGGAGGAGATCCAGCATGGTGCACAGAATGGGGGTAATGAAGGCTCTGCTCATGCCAGAACTAAATGTGCCCAAAGTGGTATCCAGTCTGGCTTGGACAGGAAAATAAAAAGCTTTAAGAAAGTCCTTGAGGAGGGTGGCTGTTGGCAGGGTGGTGATCAGCTTTGGAGGTATTTGGCAGGTCCTTGTGCTGAGAAGTGTAAAGAAGGAGAAATGAGGCACTCGTTGGATGGTGATTTAAAGGATTTTTTGAGCAGTGTGGAGGAAAACTCAAAACCTGGAGTGCAGCCCCCTGTCATGTGATGGAGCATTTCTGATGCTGAAATGGGTCCCTGAGGTCCTGTGGGGCAGTCAGTGTCCCTGGCATGGCATGGCCTGGCCTGGCCTGGCCCAGTGTGGAGACCAAAAAAGTCAAGAAGGGAGGAAAGGCTGGGAAAAAACCATGAAATGTACAATAAGTGTGTTCATGGAACAAATCTGTGTTAAAGCAAACATTATGCTTGTGACAGAAAACAATAAAAGTAAGGAAATTTGCAGCTAATGGTAAAATGTACCAGATGTCTGGTACAAATGCCTGGGCACACCAGGGCACCCCTGTAAGTGCTTTCTTGATGTCAAGGTGTTTGAAGACCAGATGGTAGGTCTCACCCTCCCAAATTACAGATTTTCAGGCTGCTCCTATGTATTTTTGTCCTTCACTGCTTTTTTCACCGTGTCAGCATGTCTTCACTAACCTTTACCCACCTTGTGCTGAGGTTAATGTTTTTGAGGTGGGGGTGACCTGCTGTTCTGGTTGGCAAAGGTTATTTTTCAGGTACCTCAGAGTGGGAAAGCCTTGCTCACAGTAGTAGTGCCCTGAGCAGATTAGTCAATGTTATCACTAAATGTGCTGTAACCCTAAAATACTGTACCTGGTCCGGTGGAGAAAATCTTGTCATCACAAATCATAGGTTATTCCTCCAGCCCTACATCCTGAGACGCTCTTGACAAATATAATGCTATATTTCTTAGATTAATAGGCATCAATAGCCAAATTCCCTGGACCCTGGGAAATTAACAAATGCTTTCATCTCTACTTTCATTACAGAAATTATTTATGGGGATGTTTTGGTAGTAGGTGCTGTTTGTTAACTGTTTAGGGAGCTGGCTGGAGGCTTTGTGTCTGCAGATACTGACCTTTTGCAGATTTTTTTCCCCTTAGCTGATGTCTTCGTCAGTAAGGAGACACCTGCATCCGTGTGACTCCGGCGAGCAGAGCAACACAGCACTTCAGTATTTCCCCTCCTTCACCAGCTGGATAGGACCCCTGATACAAAACCTGAGAAATGTGCCAAAAGCCTTCAAAGTTCAGGCCAGAGGTGTTTGTGCAAGATAAAAACGGGACAATATAGCATCCCTGAACAACTCATCCGTTTACACATGACATCGCGCCGTGGTCTCTGATTAGCTTGTTAGTGAGGAGGCAGGAAGAAGTGCAATCAAGTTTTTATGATTCATCATTTCTGTTCCCTGTTTGGGAGACAATGTCAGTGCTCTTTGCCAATCATGGAAGGTGGCTTTCGAGTGCCTTAGGGAGATACTTTTTTTAAAGATGCTCTCTGTGTTTCTGAAGGCTGAGCCACATTTCTAAATAATAGGGAAGTCCTGGAGTTTGTTGTGTGTGTTTTTTGTTGTTTTTTTTTCTTTTTTTCTAATTGTATCTACTAACAATGCTTTTATGTTTGCTGCACGTAAGCTAAAAGAAAACGTGCTGCCAGTTTGTCTGTAATCCTGCTTTCACTCAGAAGTGTTTGTGCAGAAATAAATTTAAGACAGTACCTGGAATATTTTCCACAATACAAAAGGCAAATGTAAGTTTTATTAAGTTCAAAAGGATACATTCTCTTCTTTTGACCTTGATTTTTTAGCTATATTCTCTATACCCCTGCTTTAGAAGTATTATTCTTCATCCCATCCAATTACCATTTCTATCAGCTCTTCTGAAAGATTATGCTTTTTGGGTGTTCTTCTGTAGATGTCTTTCCAGTGGCTTCACTTGATGAATGTGACAAGTTTTGTGTTTTCTCCCTCCCCTCATTGAATTGAAAAGTTTTTTGATAAATACAGGCCAATAAGTGCCCAAAGGCAGTGTTTCAATGGCTGCTAAATCTTTCAAGGTTAGGACTTAACCTCCGTTCTCCCTAATTCAACTGCAACCTTCAGTCTGGAGCCAATCAAGAATATCAGATGATACTTAAACAATGAAGGATTTCTGATATTCAGGTACAGCCTCTGTTCAATAGGATTGCAAATTCTTTGTGTGAAGAAAGTCGGTTTTGCTCTAAAGTACTGTCACAAAAAGTGAAATTACCATTTGCTTGGAATGATGCCATTCATCATTGTCAGAATACTAAGCATTGTAAGTAGCTAGGCCTCTCCAAATTAATGCCTTGTTTTGCATCGGCTAAATTTCCCAAATCCTCGAGGATGGGTCATACAAAACTCATCTCACCGTTTTAATTTATCAATCCAACATGAGTGCAGTGAAAGGGAGCTTCATTCGGTCTTAGCTCTTTTATTTACAGTCTAATTCTAAAAGAAAAGGAAATAAGATATGAAAATAAGTTGGAAAATAAGATAAATCTCTCAGTGAAATCACAAGATCTACTCAGTCCTGTAGCAAACCCTCTATAATTCATTTGTAGGTCAGCTCAAGGGATTAGCCATGACGTATTTGGAAATTCATTTATTTTTATTTTATTTTGCTGTTTCTTATGCATAAGGGTAATGCTGTCCCCAAGGCTTTTCAGGTAGCCCTCAAATCTTGACAACATTTGCTGTCTCTAAGGCCTAAGCCAAAATTAATTTTCAAATAAACAGCATAAAAATGTATGGAGTTGTATAAATTTGAATACAAAATGCATTTGTTTTGCTTGCTTCCATCCACACATACATACTGTTGGCTCAGCCAAAAATCATAACATGACACGGAAATTAACGGCTACATGTACATCATGAAAGTCAAAAAAGTTTCTTAGTTTATTAGAAACACCATAGTGTGGGGTTTTTTTCACCCACTTTCTCCTTGATATGCTCTGCTAGATGTGTGCTGGGGCAGCACTGCATGTTAATTGTGCTTCTCTTTCTCTGGGTGCCTCTTAGCCCCTGGCTCTGCTCCTGGACCACTTGCTGCATCCTGCATCCCACTCAGGATTTTGATGGGTGTGACATCTTGAGAAGCCTTGGGATATTTCCAGTGAAGGTGAAATTAAAAATGACTTGCTATCTCTTGCAATTTATTTTATCTGGGAAGCACTGAAAGTGAGAAAGGTACTTGGACAGCCTGCCAGTAGCAGAGGCTGGGGAGTGCCTCTGGTCCTGGGGTGAGCAGAGAATTGGAGGGTTAAAAACAGTGCTGTGAAGGCGAATGCCCACTTTTGGGCTGAATCAAAACAAAAAGCAACCAGAAGCTCATGCTTGAGGGCTTATAGAGAAGTAATGCAAACATTTTACTGGTGTTTAAATACAATATGGACTGGACTCTTCTGTCACGTTGCTGGTGGCTCCAGTGTATCCCAAGATGTGGCAGGAGCCACTCCTGCCCCAGGAGCCTGTGGCACCTGCAGAATCAGCCCTGTGGCAGCTAAAAATAACTCCTCTGTGCTCTTAAATTAAAACAATGCCTCTTTTCGGTGTAGTTTGTGAAACCTCATTCCACAAGGGGGCTGCAGGCACACTGGAAATTTAGCAGCTGGCAGGCTGGGGAGTACCTGGGAGAAAGGATGCCTGATCCCGTGTGGGGCTGCCCAAGCAGGGGCCAAATCCAGTGGGAAATGGTCCCTGAAGTCAGAGCAGTGCCTGTGCATGGCTTTTTCTGAAGGTGGGACAAGTGGTTCTCTGACAAGGTCAGCTCTGCCTTCAGCTGGGGATGGTGGAAAGCAGCAGGAAAAGCCTGAAGGGTTGTTGGGTTGGGATGCAGAGCTACATCATCACACTCCTGCTGTTCCTACCCCAAAGGTCCTCCAGATTAATTGGGTTAGCAGAAATATCCTTTCACCTGTGCTTAATTAAGAGAACTATGGCTGTGTGAGATCTCACTGATGCATTGCCTGAAACTTGGTATCTAGAGCAGTATCAGCTGACCAACAAATAGGTAGTTAATTATTAATTTGCTAAAGATTATGTTTAGAAGGGTAGATCACCTTGAAATGTTGCTTTCTATTATCTTTCCCAGCCAGGCAATGAAAGATTTCAATTTAATGTGACATGATAAACTACAAACAAGTGTGTTTTAGACTCTGGCAGGTGAGGAAACTGGGGTCCTGGGGGGAACTGCCAAGGACTGGTTTTACCACACTGTGCCTAGCCAGGATTAGGTGGCAGCCTCCTGCCTGGCATGGTTGGGATGTGTATAGATCCTCTGTTTAGGAAATAATTTATATCTTGGGTCATCATGAGTAGCTTATGAATGATCTTGCATCTTTCAGTATTTTGAAACTTTTCTTTTCAGAAGTATTAGCTCACCCTGCTGTGCACAGTACGGAGCCTTCTGTCCCAAAAGACATCAAAGTGCTTCATGGATTGTTTTCCAACTTTATTTATGTTATGCTAGACTTTGGGGTGAAGCACATGGGGACACCCCCTTGCCCTGTTGCATGTCGGCTGGTGCAACAGGCAGGCAGTTCTGGGAGCGTGGCCCTTTCCCAGCCAGGAGCATGTCCTTGATGTGGATGGTGCAGCTCAGACCTTCCCACCTGGCTCTTCCCAGCTGCTGTTTGCAGGAGTGAATTTCCCTTCCAGGCCAGATGAAAAAGCCCGGGCCAGTTGCTAAATGAGTGTTGTTCTTCCCATCCACCACAGAAGAGCTGTCCTGTGGCCCTGGTTGAGGCATGACTGAGAGAGCCCCTGTGGCCTCTGTGCAAGGCTTGGCCTTGGCTGGAGCATCTCCATCAGCTTTTGGTCTCCTTCCAGTTGTCCCTCGTTTAGCTCAGCCCCCATCACTTGGCAGGTTTTGCTGACTGGGCTGCAAGAAATGCAAGTGGAGCATTGCCCACCTGCTGCCCAGAGCCCAGCCCTGGTGAGCTGGGGGTGGGAAGGGGACCATGGGCACAGGTGGAGAACTGCTGCCATCCCCCGCAGGCTGGAAGCTGTTCTCTTAGCATCCCACATCTGCTTGCATGGTTGCAGGTCAGAAAGAAGAACAGAGGAGGAAAAATAGTTTTACTTGAAAGTAAAGGGCATTTGATAAAATGCAGTTTAAAAAAATCTGGTGGTCAACATGAATGCTGGAAGATGGATTTTAAAAATGAATATTTCCCCAAATATAAAAGTTAAAAAGAAATTTGATTTTTATATGTTTCTAAAAGTGAAGAAAGATAAGATTATGGAACCACATGATATTGTTTATCATCTGCTCTGTTTAATGTTTCTTTTGAGATTTGACAAAAAAAAAAATCACCGAAAGTTTTTTGTTTTGGTTGTGTTTTTTTTGTTTGTTTGTTTGTTTTGTTTTACATACTTGGAATCTCCTCAAGTCAAAATCCCAGAGAAACACAATGTCTTATTTGTAATATACACTATACACAAATTGCTTTTTAATTAGTAACACTTCCTAATTGCTATTTTAGGCAGCATTTGTAGAACAGCAGAGTACAGTACTGCACTCCTGGCTGTGTGCACTGTAGTCACTGAAAACACGTTTTTGACATGTGAACTACGTGTCTTGCTGTACCTAAACTCCATCAACCCAGACACATCAATAGTATGTTTAGCCCTGTAAATGTCTTTCCATTGTGCTCATCACCCTATTATGGCAATTGCTTCTTGGGTGACTTTCATTTCTTGCCAAAGCGTAACACACCCCATGATGCATGAAATGTGGGATTTGCATTCCCATTTGAAGCCCCGAATTCAAAAGTATGTTGGTGCCTGGTTCCTCAAGAAATTGTGACAGTGCAGGGTTCTGCAAGGCTTGGCAGGGCAGTGTGGGGGGGTAGTGTCAGTGCTGGATCCTGGGGAACAGTGGAGAAATTGGATTTTGGTTTCTCTTAGGAAAAGGTGGCACTTCATTTCCCTGGCCATGCAAGCAAAGGAGTGGGTGGTTGAGCACTTGCAGCAGCACCAGTTCTTTGCTTTAACTAAGCTGGGCACGTGTCTAAATTATAGTTATTCCCTCCTGGCTGCACTCCTGGAAAGCAAAGCCCCTTTGCCTTGTCTCCCTGCTGATGTGTAGTTGTGGCACCTGGCAGAGCCATCCCTGTGCCCCTGTGCTGAGACTGGCAGCCCCTGTGCTCTTCAGGCTGAGGCAGGAAATCTCTGTTGCCTTCAAAGGGTGCATTATACTCTCTCCTTTTCTCCAGCTTCACTACAATCCTTTTGTCCTGTGAGTGATTTATACTTTATATCAGTAAAGGAAAAGGGATGTATAGTCTTATACCTGTGTCTTAAGTAGCTGCACACATGACATTTAGCCATCACTGGGAAGTGAGAAAAGTTTCAGTGTTTTGGTTAAAACTATTCTTTGACCGCCTACACAGAGTTTTCCATAAACTCTTCCTGTTTACACCAGGTGAGGATCTGACTCCTTTATTTTCTTTCAGTTTGGCACTGCCACTAACTCTAAATTCGAGACATTTTCTATTTCTGCTTGGAATGGCCCGGGGGGGTGGAGGGGTGGGAGTGGGGAGGAAGGAAATTTTGAGGAAAAGCTCCTACTCCTACATTTATGAGAGTGATTTTAATAACTTCGAGTTACCCGTGCTAATCCTTTAACAGGAAGGGGGTTTGAGAACCGACCCAACCTCCTTTCCTTTCATTCGATCCCAAAACACCTGCAACTCTCAGCAGAGTAATCTATGAATCACTGTGTCTGTCGTCCACTTATTGTCTTGTCTAGTGCACTCCACGGTGGAACTAATCAACAGCCCTGAATGAAGCATTGCTCCTGAGCTGAATTCCTTAAAGCTCCTGAAGTATTCAGCAAGGAGGAGAAATCTTTTAGTATGATTTGCTCCACATTCCAAATTCATTTATAGAAAGAGAATAGATGATTAACAACGGGTCGAGAGACACAGATTTAGCACTGCTTTGCCCTGACCTGCCCCGAGTTACTCCTTCCACTTCCCAGGCTGTTCTAATAAGATGGGTTCAAGGAGTGGGATGGCAAAAGCTGCTTGAATCCCCTGCACCCAAGCCGTCTTAATTTGGTTTATTTGCCTTAATGAAGAAATCTGGTTCCTTAATCACAGGTGAACGGAAAAGGTCACTTGCCACTCTGACAAATGGGTTTACCCTGAGCTGTTTGTGTCGGGCTCACAGATAGTGTGGGTTTTCCCCCCTTTTCTCCCCCGCAATGAAATGCCAACGTCTCTGCGGCACCTCCTGTTGCGGCCATTACCTGTGGTGCCTGGGCTGCCTGCCAAGGAGCACCCTCGGTAGCAACAAAAGCATAATCATTTCCAGTTGGAAAAGGCTGAGCTGTAGTAATTTTCCTCTTTGAAAGCCGCAGCAGTCGAGCTCGGGTTAAACCAGGAGGGCGTTCGGTTCTGGGACACAGCACAAGGAGGGTGCGAGACTTGGTCATCTGCAGCAGCCATCTGGGGAGACCGTGAGGTCCCCAAACGGGTTCCTCATCCCCACCAAGCAGCATCCAGCTGTGCTCGGCGGTGGGGTGACCAGGCGAGCTTTGCAGTTTGCAAATGCCTCTCTCTTGGCTAAGTGTGGGTGGGAAATGCTAAAACAATGGGTGCAAAAGGAGCTATTAACACCTCCTTAATGAACAGCTGGTTTGCAGGGGCATTCAGCAGAGCGACTGGTGTAAAAAGGGCACCCTGCACCTCCCAGGACTGGCTGTGCTGGGCAGCAGCACTTTGAGGACACGTGGCAGGCCCTTTCCCAGCCAGAGAAAACCTTGGGCTCGCTCACCCTTGCTTCTGGCTTTGGTAGGAAACTGCAGCAAGAAAACCATGCCTTCATCCCGACGTGCCCACTGGAAAACGCCAGCTGAGCGGTCTCACGCACACCCTGGCTAGTGGCTTATTCCAGGAAATCCTTCTGCAGCCGGTGCAAAAGGGAAACCATTTCAGAAAGCAGCTTAAGGGCTGTGTAGGTCCGTGCAGGGAGAGAGTTTCTTTCAGCTAGGGCTGAAAACCTCTCGATGTGTGTAGAAGACAGAGAGCACTCAGAGCGTGTTCATGGTGATATATGTTTGTCATCACGTGTGAACTTGGTGGACATGTGGGCTGGGGAAAATAAAACCTTTGAGAAACAGCCCAGGAGGTCTGCAGAAGTCTCGCCCATGTGGAGCGGTGTTCAGTGTCAGCTGAAGATGAAGCTCTTCTTCAGGCCCTGGGTGCTCTCAGACAGCCTTGCTGGCAGCCTTCTTGGGTCACATAAAAAATGAGCTGGGTCAAACCACAGATGTTCTGCCTGGGTGTTGAGATGCACTGATGTTTGCTTTGCTGGAAAAAATGATGTCTCTTTTACTTCACACTTCTGTTTTGAAACAAAAAGCGAGGTGGGATTTGGTCCAAAACAGAGCTTTCCAATTTTATTTGGCATTTAAATTCTGCTATTTTGGAGTAATAGTCGAAAAGATAAAGCTTTGTCTTGCAGTGATGTCCTTAGACGTGGAAAAATGCAGCAGACAGGTGACTGGCAGGAAGTGAGAGCGGCTGCTCGCATGCAGATGCAGGAGGCTAAATAAGTTTTGAGATCACCGTTCCTATTCAGGTCTTTTCCTTTGATTCTTCAGATTATTTTTATGTCAGAGGCAAATAAGAAACAAAGACAAATCTGCAAAACGATGGGCTGGAGTTTATTGGAGCAGGAAAATAAGCCATTCACAGCACTTCCCGGTTTACTGTGAAAGGCAGAATCATTCACAACGGTGAATCATGGCAGCTCGAGCAGCTTGAAATGACTTCTTTCTGAAGTTAAATTGCTGCTGGCATGCATGGACTAAATAGAGATGTTAGTTCAGTTCCTTTAAAAGTACAAGTTTTTTCTTCAGCTTTGTTTTTGCATGTACTTTCGTAGTGCCAATGGATGGCCTTATTTTCTGACAGATGACATTTCAGAACACCTCTCTGTTTCCTTTGGGGAGCTACGTAATTTTAAAGAGAAAACCCCATCAGAGATAGTAAAGAAGTGCACTCACTCTCATCTCCAAGAGCCAAAATGGCAAGATGAGATATGAGTTGCACTTCTTCAACAACTGAAACTGTTGCTGGTGAAAATATTATGATTCTTCTCCCTGACGTGAACATGGATTTTGGAAAGAAAACTGCTCCTTCTGCCTCCTCGGTGAAAGCATTAATTCATCTGAGTTTTCTGTGAGAAGCTCCTTTGCATGGGCTTTGAAAGTCATCTGGGTATCTGTGACTTCTGGAGATACTTAAAGTACTGTACAGGAGCTGAATGTGACATCTATAGAATGTATTTTTTGGCAGGTCTTATTCCTTCCCAGGTGTCAGTGATAGGTGTTTTATTACAACAAAAACACAGCTCCTGAACTTCAGCTATTTGGACCAAGGTAGGTGGGAGAAAACCTTTTGGAGCCAGATTTAAGAGCAAAGAGGTGCTTCTCCAGCACAGCAGTTCCTGCCCTTCTGGCTCCTCCTGGTCATGTTGTTCCTTGTTGTTTCATACCTTTCTCTGGCTGCGGGGAGCAGAACCTGTTCCCTGCAACCTGATCAAAATTTTCTTGCTCTGTTCTACCAAATTTAACCTGCATGTACACGGGCAAAATATCTGACAAGACCATCTGCTGTGATGCCTCCTCGTGCCAAAACTTTCCATTTCTTCCAGTTCACAGACTGTCCAGGTGGGATTTATCTGCTGTAGGTGTCTACAAGCACTCCTTACCTCTGAGCAGATGGTTTAGATTTCCTTTGTACTTGACAGACAACTCATAGAATGTCATCTCACCTCAAACTGGACATCTCAACTGAGCCCCATGAACAGAGTCTCCCAGAGCTCAGTTTTCTGCAGCCTGGGTGAAGCTGATGTGGGTATTGTAAACATCCAGAGTCGGTGGTGGTGGATCCCCGGCGTAGGATGTGTGCAGACAGCAGAGGGTGCTGGAGTTTTTTTCCTTTCAATGCACCTCCAAGGTTGTGGGATCATTATAACCTCAAATCAATTGGCTTTTATTCTGATTGCTGAACACACAGAAGCCAGGCAGGTACAGCAGGAGAGGAGGTACTGAACTTGAGTTAAATGGACAATGTCACCTTCAAAAGTCACATCTCTGCCAGAACTTTTCTATCTACCGAATCAGTAAGTGAAGACTGAGATTATCATGACAGGAATCAATGAATTTTATTTTGTTAATGATTTTTTTTAACGAGGATTTTCCTCTCTTAAAACATTTTAGAACATTTTGTCCCTCCCAAAAAGAATTGAAAAAGAAGGCTCTACAGTCCTTTATTTCAGAGAAGTCAGAATCTAAAAAATTTTTCTCTGTTAGAAATTCAACTTGCAGCCATGCTCAACCTCGAGCAAGTAGCGAGTATAAAGGTTCACAGATCAGAGTAACGATGTTGTCAGCTGGCATCTTACAGCAACATCCAGATCTGTACAACTGAAGAGCTTCACTCAGGACCAACAATCCCACGGCCAGGGCTGCAGGAAGGGGCCCCCTGTAAATGTCAGTGGTACGACTTTCAAGGGCAGGATTTAAAAGAAGCAAAGGTAGCAAACCAGGGTGCCAGACTGTAAGACTGGAGTTAACTCCCTTAAGCTCAATAGAGCTCGAGTGAGTTGAAATTCCCAAAGCCAGCCTTCCTTTGTGAGGACTCTGGTTGGTTGCAGAGTAAGTCTGAAACTCAGACTTGCTCTTCAAATCCCACCCAGGTGTGCCATGAATGAGGAGCTCGAGGGCTGTATTTTGGACTGTGTCATGTGTGCTGGCACAGGTGCTGGAGTCTTTGGTGGTGCTCGTGGCAGGGAGTGGGAGTGGGTATAGGGTAGCATCTGCTTCACCTTCCAGTTAATGCATCCTTACATCCGTCCATGTTTGAAAGCACAAATTTCACACCACAGGTTACAACTCCAACTGATGTCATAGCCAGGATTAAAACTTGGGAGGGACTGGCTTCTCGCCTGTTTATTAATCTATTAAATCACACAGCCTCTCTTGCTGGTTACTGGGATTGCTTGGCAGCAGCAAGCCCAGACCGATGCCTGTTGCTGGCTCTGTCACCACATCAGCCTGGTTGCCAGCTCAAGGGCATCCAGTCAACAAATGTCTTATTTTTGGATTCTCCCATTCTCCTGAGACCACTGCTATGAAGAATGACCTCCCTTACCTCATTCACCTTGTTTGCTGTTCCCAGCCCAGATAGTGCCGTGGCTATTGCATGAGTCAGTCATCCCACAGAGTGGTGGTCTCGCCGTGATGTTTTCCTTAGCATTTGAACCAGAGCAGTGGTTGGCACCCACAGGACGGTTCAGATGAACATAGAAAAGTCTATATTTTAGTCATGTTAAAGCTATGACTAAGCTAACAAAAGTCAGGAAATCCAAACTGTGGATTGACAGGTTGTCCTTGGATTGCCCTGCTGTGTCTAGGCAAGGAATGGCAGCGCACAGGGGATGGAGCCTTGCAGTCCATGGGGAGGTGCTTCCTTGTACAATGTTCTGAGGGTGGAAGAGCAACTACAAATACAGTTAGGACTCTGTTGGTTCATTTGTCTTCTTTTTGAGGTCAATCTATTCTACTCTAGCAGTTAACTTTTTTGTTTCCAAAAAGTAATTTTGCAAAGATCTGTGGCTTCCTCGCATTGAGATAGAAGTCTTAGTTCTGGATCTGAAAGTCAGCGTGGTTTCTTCACCTCTAAATAGTATGTATGTGATTGTCTGTGGCTCATGTGGCCTTTTGCACAGCAACAGCCAGAAAACCACCTTCCAGTGTGGATGTGCCATTTCCACCTGTCTTCTTCCATAGTTGACATCACTTCTCTGGTTTGATATGTTTTTGTTTATTTCCCTCCCATTATGCGTTTAGAAGTGAGAGCCATCTTTAGGAAATGCTCTATGGGAATCCAGAATCTTCCAGTTTGCCTGCAATAGTGAGACGTAGAGTCACAGACTGTTATGCTAAACTGTGGTTTTTATGAGTACTTGGAAAGCCTCATCTCTGTTTCTTATTAGAACCAGTAAAATTATTCAGATGAAGTTAATTTTCATAATTTCCAAATTTCTGGTTCTGTTCCACAGTGTAGTTCTTTAAAAATGTTTTGCTTCTCTCGTTACCAGTATAAATGGGTAATTTTAATTTTCTTTCCTTTTGGCAGTGTTGCACGTGCAATATTCAGTGTTTATAGCTTTTGCTGAGCAGGCTGACCCAAGGTTAGGGTGGAATGGCTGGACAACTTGATGTGAAAAAGGATGACATTTAAATGCAGGACCGAGTTTTGCACCCTGATAAGCAGCAGCAATCCCAACTGGAGCAATCCAGGCTCTCCTCCACGGCTCTCTGCTATCTCTCGGGGCGGCTGGGACTTACAATTGCCCTGCAACTTCCTCCTCTCTCCTTGTGAGGAGAGGACGGGAATTTGCTGAAGGCTTTTATCAGCAATATGCATCTGCCCCCATTCTCACTCAGCAGCTCTCGCCAACCAGTGGGAAAAGTCGGGCCAAGGCGTAATCTGCTCCCAGCTTGCTTCCTGCTGCTGCGCCCCAGGGATGGAGGAAGCAGACAAGTGGCCCTGTGTGCTCTCTCTTTGCCAGGCCCAAAAGTTCAAGAGGCTCAGGGAGATGGAGGAGAATTTCTTGCTCTCTTTTTTGGGGACATTGCATGTTTATTGTTGGAATGTAGTAAAAGTCTGTGAAGATGAGTTATATGGGACAAACCCCAGATGGGCCATACACCTTCAAGCTCTTTTGGACACCTGCTGAGTGAATTTTGCTCTGAGTGAATTTTGTACACTTGCTCTGTACAGTCTGATGTGATATTAAGGGGCTATCTGAAGAGTCTTCCAGTTAGATGAGGTGTCTTCAGGTTTCAGTTTGTACTTTTGGTCTACCTGCAGTTTGAGTGTACCTGGGGCCATCACTTGATTTATTTGCCAGTTCAAAAAAACTTGTGCATCAAGAGTTTCTCTTGTGTCTGTAACAGTTGTTTCTGAGGAACTGTGGAGTGGAAGGGACTCTGCTCCTGTCGTGTGAATTTAAATAAGTTTAGTAGAAGCTTCTGGGTATGAAAGACGGATATATAATGCCAAGGGGTGAGCACAGGGAGTGTGATGGGGTCCCCCAATGTGGGAAACCACCAGTGAGATGTAGAGCTGAAGCTGTGCTGTTGCAAAGTACCATGAACCATCCATATGTGGGCAAAGGCAGCCTTTTCACTTTTTATCTGCAGCCATTGGTGCAACGGGGTCTTGATCCCAAAATAAAGCCATGAAGGGCAACTCTGGTATAAACAGGAGGAATGTGGTCTCTTGCCTGTGCTGGTGTATCAATGGGAGAACAGACTGCCTGAGCCAGAAAAGCCATGTTTGCTCACCACTGGACATTAGAAATAAACCTGAACATTCGTTTCTCTGTATTTTGAATTCCTCCTCACCCCCCAACAACCTAATTAGTGAAATCTTCCTTCCGTTTAAATCATGGGGGGTTTGTCTTAGGCTTTTACAGTGCCAGAATTTCTCTCCACGTGTTTTTTAGCACCTGAGCTTAGGGACAGATTCAGAAGAAGGCAGCTGCAGTTAGAAGGTTTCTCCCAGCCCTTCTGTGCTCCATCAAGGTCTGGAGTTAACAGGGCAGTCGCAAAGTGTGGCACATAATGCATTTCTGCATTAAATACACCCACATTATCTTACATCCCAAGCAGCCCAGATTGTCAGTAGACAATTATGGGTTTTGCTGGGTTTATTTTGATTGGCCTGCTCTCAGTTTTCCATAGTGGTACTCTATTTGTAAAAACAGATCATTAATGATAACAACAGATGACATGTGTCTGAAATATGGGGTGGACGAGAGAGTTAGTTTTTCTTCCTATTTTTTTTTCCTGAGTGTCTGCACTTTGACAGCACGTTTGCCAGGCTGTCACTTGGTTGAGAGATCCCCAAGATTAGGACCTCATTGTGTGAATGTTTTCACAGCACTTGTTGCTATAAAGAATCTTCACACTTTGGTGGATGAAATCTGGACTCCTAGACACAAACTGTTAAGAAGCAATCATAACAATTAGCTAATGTGTCAACAATTAGCACTTTCCATCAACCAGCATTGAGTAGAACCTTCTTCTTATCCATACGCAGACAAAAATGCAATGATGTAGTAAAGAAAAGCAGTGAAGTTGGCTGGGCTTGTCCCTTGCTGTAGCCAGCAAGCTCCCATGGGCATTGTTTACAATGATTATTCTTCCATTATGATGTTATTGCACAGGTCAGGGGTGGTAGCTAGACTGAAAATAAGCGCTTTTTTTCTCTCTCTTTTTTTTTTCTTTTTTTTTTTTTTTCCTTAAACTCTTGGCTGCTTTTACAAAAGTACAACAGAAACAACTGCTGTGAAAAGGTCAGCCAGTAACAGTACTTTAGTGTTTAACTGGTAAATATTTCAAAATAGTATTTCTAATATTTTACCATTTGGAAGTTTTTCAATGCATCTCCAACCCAGCGCGACTCAATCATTGTAAGATTTCCATGCTCTCTACTGGGAATTCTTTACAATGGGTACATTATAGTCTGTTACTGTATCTACCACCAGTTGGTCAGAATTTGTTTTAATATCTTTTTATATGGTATGTTACTGGCAGTAATATAAAAAGCACTGTTTTCTCAAGTATTTTACGTATCTCCATATGTAAGCACTGAGGAGAACTGAAGGTAGTTCTGACATGACCTTGCAGCCACTCTCACCCATACAGCAGCTTCTTAGAGGACAATGTATTTGCCTGGAAAGAAGATCAGTGTCTTCTCCAAGGAAATGTGTTTTGGAATGGTTCCTGTAACACATGGTGTTCGTAACAGACTACTGTGAGACGAACGTAAAGTACTGCAGCATCACTGAGGGTTTCTCTGGTTAATTTTGGAGCTGGAGCCAAAGTGAAAGCATCTTAAAAACAAGCAGCACAGTTTCTAAAAGTAACACGCTGCTTGACTGCAGGCCAAAGGGTCTGATTTAAAACAGGGCACGGTGCTGGAGCACAGCCTCTCCTGGTACTGCACCCTGGGAGCTGCAGTCTGGACCATGTGTGCATGTTCAGGAGTTATTTGACAGCTCAATAAAGAAGGTGTGGTAATCTGAACAAAAAGGATGCAAATAAAACCAACAGTGATCAAAGTTTACTGATTTCTTGAAGTTCAACCTGTGCTGTAACAAAGGAAAAGGACAACTCTGTGGTTTAGGGGCAGATGCCCCATCTCCCCAACTCTTCCCAAATCTCCCTGAGACTGCAAACCCAAGACCTCTATGTACCTAACTTGCCTTCTTTCTGATCCCAGTTCTTCCCTGTCCCTTCCTTCTTGTCTGGAACATTGTGATACTAAACAAATGTCTGAGATTTTTGGAGTGGCAGGGGGAGGGGCTGGGGGAGCATAATTACACTAAGGGTTATTAATATGGGAAATATGGTCAATAAATGTGAGAGGGGTTGAGTAATGCAGGAACATTCTTTACAAATTCTTTAGTAACGGAGTAGGCAGAGTGCCACAGACAAAGAAAATCCTCTGAATTGCGAGTGTGTTCTTATGGCTTTTGCCAAGACGATGACAAAACCCGTTCTTTCTTCCCGCATTAGGACTCCTATTCAAAGATACACTTAAGCATGTTTTTAAATTCCACTGACATTTGAAAGCACTGTTGACTTTAATAGGACTTAAGCACCTGTTCATGGTTAATTGTGTACTTTCAGGACTTTTCTTGAGAAAAAAAAAAGAGATGGATAGACTTAGGCATGTGCTTAAAGTTAAGCAGGTGCTTAAGTGCTTTGCAAAGCTGAGGCCTTAGAACCTAATCTAATCTCCCCTGAAGTCAGAGGATGGCTTTTCCCTGCAGTGTGCCTGGTGGTGAGGAGCAAGGTGTTTAAGGGATAATATGAAGACATGGGAAATATCCAAAAGATTATTTTTTTCAACAGCACCCAGCAATGGGTGTCAGCTGCTGACACCTGAATTATGCAATGAATTTACAACCAGTTTAAATGTACTAAACCAAAACTTCTTCAAACGTTTACAGCCACAGATGCAGATAATGTCACTGGATAACTCTGATTATACTCTGAAAAAAAGCTCTTTTAAAAAAAAATTTGCATTAATACTAGAGTTGCTCTTGGCCAGTGAAGCAGGATTGACAGCCCTCAGGTAAGGTGGGAGAAGAGAAACGTTTTTTTTTTTTCTCTCTGAGAAAGAGCTGCTTTGGTGAGAAAACAGTGTCAGAGGTGTCTTTCCTACCTCTTAGTCTGGAATTAGGCAACAAACTTTTGGGACATGGTGGGATTACAGTGTATCTCCTTCTTGAGAACTGCTTTCTCTTCACTCCTTGTCTGAGAGCAGAAGAGGAGGGTTATTCTCTCTTTCCTTCTCTCACTTCATATTACAAGTTCCACCACATCAGGGACTCTCTTGTTGGAAGGTGATGAGTAATGCTCAGTGAAGTGGATCCTGCCTGGGACTTCTAGGCAGTGCAGCAGTGCTGATTTTGGCTGGGATAGGTTAATTTCCTTCACAGTGGCTAGTATGGGGCTGTGTTTTGGGTTAAAAAATCATTAAAATACTAAAAAGTTTAAAAAATAGACAAATGTAAATTTGGCAATCAGAATCTTACTTTAATGTTACAGAATAGTACCTCGGCTTTTCCCCTCCCATCATCTACTGAGCATGGTGTGGAGCTGTGCTTAAGGTTTCTGATGGTAAACATCCTAAAAGAAAGACAATCCAGATGGGATGCTCTGAGCTGTGGTGTCAGTGTGAATGTTGCCTTCAAAGTCTGGGCATACCCCCGTGAGCCTCAGGTGTCCTGCACTGTGTGGGCAGGCTGGTGAGCTGCAGGCAGGGCTGCAGGAACCCTGTGGGGCTTTGGGAGGGAAGGGTGGTGGCTGGTGTGGATCTGAGGTGTGGGTCCTGCTCCCGTGCTGGAGCTGGACCTTGAAGATGCTGCAGAGGTGGTGGTGATGCACGTGAAAACGTGGGTGCTCTGAGGAGTGAGCAGGTTCTCTGCTTTGACCATGAATCTTGCCATATTTGTTGGTTCTCTCCAAGCCCCATTTCCTTCAGTACTATGAGTAAGTGACAATGTTGTCTTATAGTAAAAAAAAAAAAAAAAAATTAAAAAAAAAAAGAAAAGAAATAAGTTTCCAGCCTTCGTGGCAGCAGAGATAAGCTGGAAAGTGTGAGCCAAAACTGTTCCCAAATAAAAAAGCAGCAAATAATTGAAATCCAGCATGAATTTGTAACAGCAACAAAAAACCAAACCCAAAATAAACCAAAAATTAAGCTCTATTTCTTGCTGAGTGAACTTGGATGGTGGAGGTCAGCAGCACTGTCTTACTTATGGGATGTGAGGGACGGCTGGTGCAGGTTCCTCTGCCCAGGACTCTGGTAGAGATTCAAGCCCTGCACCATGAAACTGTGATAAAGTTAAATGCAGTTTAAGTGGTTCAGGGGAATTATGGGACTGGCTGGAGAGATGGATTCCTCACCGGGCTGTAAGGGTTTTTGGAGAGGATGTACATACGTCAGCTGGACAAGGAGGAGTTTTATCCTCAGTCAGGAATCTGGAAATCAGTGTTTCACACGAGAGTGGCCAATTCCTGTCCACACTGTATCACAGATTAATAGGAAAATAAAAAACTTGAAAATGATCAATTTTTTCATATTCAACTTATTTACAAAACGTTCATATGGGAAAGTGGCAAGCAATCCTTGCCACTGAAGACAGGAGACCAAAGCAAGGAGAGCCAGGTGCTCCAAATAAGAAAATGTCAGGAAGGCTCTACATCTCCGCTGAGCAGCCAGTGCTATAAATTGTGGCAATGCCACCACTGTGACCTGGAGCCTGGGGGAAGAGAATAGTATAAAAATGATAAATCACAGCCAGAGTTCCAGATCTTAATCAGACAAAGAAAGCTGGTTCCATTATCAGACAGATTTATATAATCGCTTACTAGTAATGCTGTCTTCTTCCTCCGGTTTCTTTGAGGAGACGTGGGGTAAGACCCCAGACAGCAATCCTGAGGTCACATCTGTCCTGAAGTCAGAAGGGGCTGGTGCTTTTCCAGCCTGAAATTCTGCATCACACAGGCAATGGTTTCCTTGCATTATTCCCTGCTTGAACTAGAGCATCTCTCAGGAAAGCAGTGAATCCTCCTGCCGAGTGAGTGCAGCATCTGGTGAACTTCCCTAACAATTATTTTTGGTGGCATTGCTCCTTGCAGTGTCTCCAACTTCCAGCCACTGCTCTCATTGTGCATCCTCTTACTTCAGCTCCAGAGATTTCCTTGGTCAGACCAACATGATCTTTCCCCCTACTCTCTCTCTAAGCCAAAGAAGCTGATCCCCATGTTTTTCTGTCAAAGGCACACTTTTTATTTTTATTGCTCTTCTTTTGAATCCCCTCTAATATTTCACATTCTTGCTCAGATTGGAGGTGCTGGACCTTGTGGCAGTTTTCCAGGAGTGTTTTCTTTGGTACCACCACACTGGCATCACTGCTGTGTCCCAGCCTGCCCAGTTGTCTTCCCTACTCAGAGGGCCTCAATTTTTGCATCTTTGGAATATTAGTCAGGTGTCTCTTCCTTGTCATCAATTAAAAACTCTGATTGTGATTCCTGTAGGAGTTTTGGGAAATCATAGTTACTAGACAATTATTTCTTTTTGCAGTTGCTTTTAAACTTGTCTTTAGGTGTGTGTTGGTGTCATTCTATTTAATTCCATTGTCAGATGAAATATAATAATTTACCAGTAAAGTCACCACCATACCTCAGTTCCTAAAATACGATCCAAGGATTTATATTCTAATATAAATCTGTAACTATTATTCAACCAAATACTTTGAATAATTTAAGAACATTATGTAACCAGAACTACTTTTTCTAGGTAAAATTACATAAAATAAATTTGCATTTACTTTGGTAGGCTGTATTATCTATAAATATATATCAATTAGCATTAATTATAAATGTATTTATTGCAGTTACTAAGGAAAAAAACCTTGTTGATTCAGAAAATAAGAGCAATTTGCCTGCTCTCATATCAGTTCATCTGACTTTACCTGGCCCAACTCAGATTCCAGAACCAGGCTGGGTTTCCTTCAGTTCTCTGAAACTGGCACTTTCTTCTTACAAATCTACAGCCACAGTTCAGGGAATGTCTTCTTCAGCTGCCATAAAACTCTTGCATGCCAATTTTTTTATAAGTTAATACATATATATAAAATTCTGGCTTTCGTAGATGCAATTTAATTCCCTTCTGGGTTCTTTTGACATTGGGTCATCATCGAGTATTTGTGTGCTATGATATTTTCCCCCCAAAGATTTTGCAGAAGAATCTGAGCACTTCTTGATTTTGTATCTTATTTTTGACAATTAACTAGTACCATAATTCAGATCACTTTTGTTCCTACTGAACTGGAGTTTTTCTTGTGTCATTGTTTTCCTCTGGCAAATTTCTGTAATTTATAGCTTTAAATTAACATTTATGGCTCTTAGCTTCCCTCTTTTCTGTTATATTTATATCAGCTCCCACTTCCCCTCTAAGTGACACTGTTTTATAGGTTTTCTGTTTGTTTGGTTTGTTGTTTTTTTTTTAATTTTTTACTTTATTGGTAACTTGCTTTCTCAACTACAGAACAAAGCCTTGTAAACATCTTGCAAAATGTTAACTGATCCCAAGTATCATTCCTACACTTCCCTTTAATTTCTCACTGAATGCTTCAATAATTGCTTTCAGCTTAGTAAAACCATCCCTTAGAGCAGTAAGTGTGTTAACTGGTGGGACTTTTATTCTTATTACACATAATGAGCGTAATTAATGTGATTTCATGAGGACTGGGTGTCATCAGCACACTGCAGTAATCCAGGTCATCACAGTGCATGAATCCCAGTTGAAACTGTATTTTCCCAAGCCCCCATATTACTTTCTAATTAACTTGGGGGTTCTCTGATTGCGTATTTTCTTGCTGAGGTCCACGTAGTCAGGCAGGGTAAGGGCATATACTTGTGCCAGCTCTGTGTTGACAAAAACACCACCACAGAAAGCTCAGTGTGTTGGGGGATGTCTCTGCACCATCCTCATTTTCCCTGGAGGAAGGCAAAGCCATGTGGGGAAATGTGTGCCCCTGCGCTGTGAAGCGTGCTGTCCAGACACCTGTACATAACGTGGAGTTAAAGAGGGGAAATAATGGGGAAACCATTTCTGTTGTCATTTCCATTTGGATCATCCTCATCATCACATTTCAGGGTGACAGGTACAGAAATAATGTGTGAAAGTCTCTTTCCATGGTGCGCTTTGAAAGGCTGCACCTGCGTTCGAGGAGCTGGTCGGAAACAGGCGTGGGATAAAGGTTGGGGCTGTTTGTGTGTGTCGGTGTGTACTCCTGTATCTACAGAAAATTAAATTATGCTTTAGTGCCAAGTACATTTGAGTGGGCTGGGAAAGACTCTTGGGAAGATGCTGGGTCTTTTTGCTATGATATTTTCTGGTAATTAAACTGTTCTCTATTTTATAATAGTTAGTGAAAATGAGAGTGGTTGGAAGGGTTATTTCTGTCTGTTGCTATTAGATTCTCCAGATTTGCTGACCCTGAATAATTAAATGTTTTTGATCACTCTGTTTATATTACCTAGAACTGAAGTAATTCTGATCCTTCAGCAAACTTGAAGCACAGCATGGAACATACTGAAAGGCGCCAAAAGATGAAACATTTCAGTTTTGTGGTTCACATCTGTCTGTCCTGAGACCAGGAGACCATTATAATACACTTAGAGCATTTAAAAGCTCCTCAAGGTTGAAAGCCCTGATTAGGGCAGTATCTGTTCACGTGTGGGAGTCCTGCCTGTGCCAAACCTGGGAGCAAGGAGCCCTCGGGTCCCTCTTGTGTGGGAAAAGCTGTTAAGGATGTTGGGTAGTGGGGGAAAAATAAGGGGAAAATGTAATCAAGGAGACCCTGACACTGAAGAGGAAATAGCAATGTACACATCCATCAGATTGCACTGTTTTTACAGAGAGTATAAAATATTTAAACTGAAGCCGTTAATCATCCTGCTCCTCCGTTCTAATCCATGGGAACCACAGGAGGTCACCAAATATGCATTTAATATAAAAGAACGAGAAATATTGGAGGGAAAAGTGGAGTAGTCTAAGAGCTAGAAATGCTAAGAGCTAAAAAAAAAAAAATATTTAAGCAGAAATTTTGATAGAAATGAAAATATTTTCATAATGTTCTGTTGGAAAATCATTACATTTTGGGCAGAAATTCAAAATGTATTTAGAATTAGCTGAAATAAAACCTAAGATGGAAATTGGTTTTGCTTCTTGATTTATTTTTTTTTTTTTAAGATAGTGCTGGATAGGAGCATTCTTTATTTTGTTTATTTTGATAAAATCCCAACATTTCTCATGGAAAACAGATGCTTTTTGCAGAAGCCATTGCCAGATTCACATTCCAGGTTTCCATCAGGTAATTTTGATGGATGTCTTAAACCCCTCACACTCCTGGGTTTTGTGATACTGCTCCCCAATTTTAATATCTAAAAGTGAGAAGGGATAGAGGTGCCTTTTTCTGCCTTCACTGGATGCTTTGGGTGTCAGAGTGGGGAGGAAATCCAAGGACTGTGGCTAAGCTGCATCTCTCTGATTTACCCAATATTGTCTGAGTTTCCTGGAGTAAGTTTATTCATTTATTTATTTACTGGTGCTGTGATGGTGTGAGGAGCCAGAGCTCGCTGTGCTGGGAGGGAATACCTTGGCAGAGGGACGTGAGGGGTGGGCAGGAGCAGATTCACTGCCCAGTCAAGGCGTGGAAGGAGGAAATATTTCCATTATCCAGAGGCAGCATCCCATGGCTGCTGTCAGAGCTCATGGGTGTGCAGAGCAGGAGCACAGAGCACTGCTGTGCCTTGTGCCGCTCGGGAATGCCGGGAGAGACACAACACACAGCACAACTATGGCTTTCCAAAACCTGCCTGCAGCTTTGGCACAATACAGCCACTGTGGAAGAAGACATTAGGAACAAAAAAAAAAAATAAAGCTTGAAGCTTCAAGAACAGGCTGCCAGAATTATTAAGAAAAACATCAAAATGATGCCATTAAAAACAGATGGGGATTCTATAAAGTATTGAAAAGAAAATGTTTAATTATGAGCCTTATGCAAAACCCATCAAAGTTGGATTAATATTATAGTGCTGTTGCTGTAGAGGGTTTAAGTAGTCCGTGGTGGAACATTAATCTTTCACTCCTTTAAAAATAATGTTTTCCTTTTGTTGATGACAAATTCCATCTCTTCACCGTTGAAATCATATATCCAGATTAATAGCATCTAACATAATGAAATCAAAAGGCACAGGTAATATGGATTAGTTTAGAAAACAACAACAAGAAGGGGGAAAAAAAAAAGCCCCAAGGGGGAAAAAAGCTTCACTGGATATGTGCTTTTGTCAACATCACTGTTTTTTCCTGTTGTTAAAGGATGAAGGGGTAGTCTCTATTCATAGGCAACCTTGTCTGTCTGGGATATCTTGTCAGGGCTGTACATTGTATTCATACTGTTTCTAAAATTGTGTCAAACAGAGGATGCTTTACAATTTTTTGTGGTGAGGGAGTCTTGTCTGACTTGAGTATCTGGAAGATTGCCCGTGGCTGCGCAGTCTGAACACCTCTGGCAAAAAGTGCTGCTGTGAACTTGTCTCTCCTAGCTCAGCTGGCTGGAACAGCTAGAAAGAGTTTCTGGAATTTTATTTAGTAAACATGTCTCAAATGTGGAGTTGCTGGTGCAGAAAGGGTTAATTTGAGAGTGTAGAACTGCTTTTCTCACCTTCTCTCACCATGACATTACTCTGTCCCCTTCGTCTGTGAGGGGTTTGGGCTGCCTTGGTGGATGCTCTGCCCACACAGACCAGGCAGTGCCCAGCATTCCCCATCACTGCCAGGATCTGCCACCCACCTGCATGAACAGATTTGCACCCCAGGCCAGGAGTTTCGGGGATTTTCCTTCTTCATCAATCAGTTTAAGCACCGCAGGAGATGGCAAATCTTTTCACATGCCTTTGAATTGCCCAGAGAGGTTGTGGATACCCCACCTCTGGAAGTGTTCAAGGCAAGATTGGATGGGGACCTGAGCAATCTGATCCTAGTGAGTGGCATTCCTGCCCATGGCAGGGGGTTGGAACGGGATAATGTCCCTTCCAACCCAAACCATTCTGTGATTTTATGACTTTTTTTTTGACCTGGTAGGGTTTGGGCACAAGTGTGAGCTACTGCTTTGGGTAGGAGAGAACCCTCAAATGAAACCTTTACCCGCAGCCTCTGTCATCCTGGTGTCTGAACTTGGACCTTTTACATAAATAAGGAGAGGAGATTTTGTTCCCATGTTGCCTTTTTTTTGGTTTTGTTTTTTGTTTTGTTTTGGTTTGGGGTTTTTTTGTT
>VXAU01004203.1:190020-202710 GCA_013399695.1 Formicarius rufipectus | reverse complement strand
TTTTTTTTTTTTTTTTTTTTTTTTTTTTGGGTAGGTAAATCATTTTCTTTTTAAATGAAATTCTGTTTGACTGCATGAAATATGAACAGTAATTAAATGCACAGTCTGTGGGCCTTCCATACTTTAAAGCTCTTTCTTAAGAAAAAAAAAAAAAAGGCAACACAACTGCTCACCTCAGACAGGCCAATTACCCAAGAATGATGGAGTCAAGAGGAAAGTAGCTAAATTTCTTTACTTGAATGATCACAACCACAAGCCAGTGATTAGTCCCTGCAGCACCAGCGGGGATGTGGTGGGGACACTCACATTGGAAGACTTCAAATAGTCATTTCCTTGGTTAAAATAAAATCTGACTGCACTAAATAGACAGTTTTTAATCTCAATTGGACATCTGAAGATTTCTCAAGCTGTTGTTGGCTGCAGCAGAAACAAATTTTTCTGCTTTGTTGATTAAACCAGTGGTCTCCACCATTGCTTATCGGCCTGCGACGAGCTGTTCTTTTTAATTAAAAGTGAGCCACCACGAGAGAGCAATTAACAGCTAGTAATTACTGTGCTCTTCAGAACTGCAACATTTTGCCTTTCATTCCAATTATATAATGGACAAGTGGCTTTTTGATCTTCAAATTAGTGAGCTCTTGTACTATTTGTTTTGAGGCAGATTTGGAAGGTTAATGATGGCCTGTGGTGGCACTCTTTCCACTGACTGATGTAAGACAAGAAAAAAAGGGGAAGGAAACAGGAATAGTCTATCAAGAAATGCAAATGCTGCCTTCATGATAATGAACAGGAGAAACACAGGCAACTTAATATGCAGGTTATTTAATACAAACCAAATAAGTGCTGGTTTTGGTGCTAGTCCATGCTATGGAATTCTTTTTTCTTTTTCTTTTTTTTTTTTTTTTAATAAAAAAAGTTTAATTAAGCATTTCAATATTGATTCTTTAGAGAGTGACACTTAACATTTAACTGTTTGATACTTAATTGTGTTTGCCTTTGATTGTGGCACCTATAGTTAAATGTTGTACAACATTACTGAGGCATTGAACTGTCCCCTAGGACACGCGATGCATTGACTTTGTCTAAAATCTTTTAAGTAATAAGTCTTAATATATTTAATGGCCACTGTGCCCTTTGAGTACAAGGAGCCCTTACATCACAAACAGTTGTCTAATTTTAATTAATATTGATTTGCATCTCTTAAATAGAAACTGTAATTGTTGCTGTTCTTATGGCTCTATAATAATCCTGGAGGATAGACATGGGGAATATGTTGTGTATATAGGAGTGTGTGTTTTAAAGGAAAGATCAATAATACTGTTATTAGGGCAGATCTCTGCTCTTTTGATTGGAACTGCTGCAATCAGCTGAGTGCTGCTATGCTGACATACACCAGTTGGGGTATTTGTATCTGACTTTTTTAAGCTGCTGTTATTACTGGTATTATTTTTCATGCACGAACACAAATAAGGTCTGCGCTGGTCTCAGCTACCCTGATTTTTCTTTGGAAGAAGTCAACAGCTGTAGTATTCTGCTACCTCCTGAGTGGATTAAGAATTTGGCACTTTACTTTTGCTGTACATGGCTGGATTATTCCCATCTGCACAGTTTAACAAAACCATGGACCCCATTGAACAGAAAAATTACAGATGTTGGGGGAAAAGTAGGTAACTTCATTGTGATGATGAGAACAAATCCCTTTCTATGGATAGCTGAATCAACAAGACCTGTGTTTAAATTTCTTCATATCCACTGATTTAATTTTAACTTGACTAAACAGAAGGATTAATTACACAAGTAACAGTAGGCATGACAAAACATAGACAAACCTTTTCTCTTGGGCTGTTAAAGTTTTAGTCTTGCAGTTGTTCCCAAAGAAGAGAAATGGACTGTTGATTTTCTTGGAGGCAGAATCAGGTCTATATTGCTCAGTAGATGCTGAAAAGCAGTTTAAAATCAGGATTTAGAGAGCATTTGGATCACATTTTCAGGTGTCCACCTAAAACCTGAGCTGGAGCATGATAGTACAATTATGATTTTAAAGAAAGGTCACTGTGCCAAGCTGCTTACACGGCTTATGATCTGCTGGGTAACTGCAAGTTGAGCTCTTGAAAATGTTTATCGAGAGTCTCTTCCTGTGTTCTAGTGAACAAAGTGTCCACTGACAAAATTTTGGCCTGTGGGGAGTTCAGGACTGAACCCACACACAGGACTTTGGAGGTGAAAGAAGTTGGAGAGCTGGAAAATAAAGAGGCTGAATAAAAATATTTTAAGTGGGAATAGGACAATATACATACATACAATTTGGAAAAAATACTTCAGGTGCTTGAAAGTTTAAATCTCTTTAGAGGAAACTGTTTTGCTCTATTGGGACAAATGCTGACTTTTCAATTCCAGGTTTGTTAAGGATCATGAACTGCTTTGGTTCACTGTCTGGAGTAGTCCTCCCAAGCAGTTCCAAGTTTGAAGATGAATGTGTGCTCTTTGTTCTGGGCAGTATGGAACCTCTCACAGTAATGTGATGTTTCTCTGTATTGCAGAGATGTGGAGAAAGTATTAGAGCTGAGTTTTCCATTATCTCTCATTCAAACAGTCATTTGAAGTGGTTCATAGTAGCTCTGCTTTGTTTTCTTGCTCCACCGTGTGCTGGGGTCTCTCCTGGAGAGGTGAGGGAAAGATTAAGATGAACACAGGAACTCTGAGCTGCTGAAATGATTTGGGATCATGATGGGGAAAATGGATAGAAGGGAGTAAAGATGCAAACCTTGAAAGTCTAGGATGATGATGTCGGGAGAAGCAAAGAGAGAAGGATACCCTTGACTTGGACTTAGAGGAGACATACACCAAAAGTCTCCCCGTTTTTCCTTTGGTTTTAGCAAGCCAGCCCATTCTTTGGGTCCTGGCATACCTAGGAGAGGTGAGGTGTGTGCATCCCCAGGAATGCCCCTAACCAGGAACTGTTCCCATGGGCAGGGTTGCCTCTCTCATTTCCTAATCTGAGAGTGGTTACATTCTGTATATGTAAATACTGGTATAGTTAGTAATTTTGTATAACTGTTGCTGGTGGTGATTTCTTCTGCACTCAAGACCAAGTTACAGTTCCCTGGTCACTTTACCTGTTACCTTTCCCCTGCATCATGGCACTGACCTGTGTAGTTCTGTATCTGATAACATCCTGAGGGGATTTACAAAGGTGTTGGTAAAAGCCATTGGCAAAATCATTGAGTTAATTGCTGTGGCTTGATCTTGGACATTTCTAATACCTAATTCAATGTGAATATGAACTTGACTGCGGACACAGCCCATGTGTGTTGAATGCTGGCAGATGATGCCCAGTGTGCACAGATCTGTTTACTACAGGGTGCAATGCAGTGGAAACCAAACCTGAAACACTGATGTGCGTAGGTGCCATGTTAAGGGAAGAAAGGGATGAAGGTGCCATCAGTGGCAGTGCTGCTCTTCACTGCCATGAAAGGCTCTGAGGATTTCTGAATCTGGTTCTTGATTACAAAGCCATTATTTTTGTAAAACCAGGCAATGCTCTCCAGCCCTTTGACTCACTTCTGTGATGGCCGTGGATCCTCAACCTGACTTCAGCCCAGCTTATCCTGCTGGATATCACCATGAGAGGAGGATCCAGGCTTCTGCTTGGACTCTTGCAAACTCTTCACCATATATCTACATCTTGGAATCTGAAGGGAAGCCCTGGCAGCAGCACCTGCCGTGCGGTTCACCTCCTTAAACAAGATATTCCCTTGATCTGCACACATATGGTGACTCCTATTAATGGGAGTTACACATGCTGGGTAAGAGGAGACTAAACCTTTCCTACATTTTTAGTAGTGAAATACTGGAAATGGGATGATGGCAGCCAACTAGATTGTGAGGAGTCTTGTCAGAAGTATGATTAGGAGTTTGTTTCCATGTGGCTCACACAGTAACAGACATGAGCCTCGAGCCAGAGACGAATAGTAGTTAATATCTAAGAAGGAGAAGTGTTCTCTGAGATGTTTAAATGAGAATTCCAGAGTGGATGAAAATTGACCTCTGAGGGAATAACATTTTCTTTTCTTCATAGCTGCGGATAAAAATTCCAAATAGATCATCAGTATGTATATTGAGGGGAGATCACATTCCTGTGATATTGCTGGAAAATTCAGTAGCAATGTATTTTTCATTTTTTAATTTTTTTTTCCAGCCAGAAATTTTTTTTCTTGGATTTTTGCTATATAATGCAATAAAATGCACCCATGAGATACAGGAGATTTAAAGTCTGTTGGTGTTCATTACATTACACAGAGTCACACAGAATTTAAGGTCCTATATGTTAGTCTGCTTCTGAATCAACACAGGCAAGTACATCCAAGGTAGAAGAAGCAAAACCCTGGATGCCTCTGCTGTAGCTGGAAATATGAGAATAAGTCTTCTGGATGTGTATTTATTTTGGAGTCTCAGAAGAACCCAATAGTAGCAGGGCTGCTTTATGTGAGGCCTGGAGTGAAAGAATATATATATTCACCAAAAAATAAGAGTGATCAATTTAACTTTCATCCTTTCTGCCTTGTCCCGTGTTGCTATCACATCTCCTGGGCTGAGCAGAACAAGACTCCATGAGGGGCTTGAAGAGAATTAAAGTAAAAATCACTCAATTGCTAAGGAAGAAGATGATATAATTTTAAATTATAAATTACAATCTGTAAATTTTAATGAGAAGAGCTCTACTCGAGTTCAGCTGGCCTGTTCTCTTCTGCAAGGTTTTGTTCTCTAGGATTTTGTCTGGTCCTGTTTGCTGTAGCCAGACAGCTCTTCTCGTGGCCATATCCTTCTCAGCTACGGCAATGCTTGAGTTAAATATGGTGTTTCTCACTGCAGAGGTATTTGAAAATTGTCTGCAGATATGTCTGAAAAATGGCAATGTTGTGGCAACATTAAGAATAATATTTTTTCTCAGTAGAGGAAAAGGTGGTTTCTTCAGACAATTTTGAAGAGTTCAATCTTTGAAAAAAAAAAAGTATCTTTAAAAAGATGTAATACTTGTCACTGATTTTGTGATACACCTTGATTTTTAATAGGTGGATAAAAAAGTGTTTGCAAAGATCCTCCAAAATATTTGGACCCCCTGTCTATGACATTGTTTTTTTGGTACCTTTTCTTCACAATTCCAATCCCATGTTACATAATTATTATTTTTTTCTCAATTGAATTTTTGCTTAAATTTCCTTCAAGTTCTGAACATTCTCCCCATAATCAAGTTCCTCCATTTCTTTCTCTATTATGAGTGTTATACAAAGAGATACTGAGACCTTCATGGTTGGTACTAGAAAAACTGTAATGGGTTATTTTTTTGGCTGGAGCTGATAGTTATTAAATCCCCCTTATTACTCCTACTTTGCAGATGTCTCTCCTCCAGTGAGCACCATGTGCTAATCTCTTGTTCTTCCAGTGTACGCATCCATGCTTAATGTGGGGAAACAGGCTTAAACCTGTTAAACTCATGTTAAATGCTCAGAGTTGGCTTTTACAGCTGTCCACATCCAAAGGTGGAAGGGCATCCCAAAGCCTTCCCAACACTGCTGGTGATGCAGAGTGTGACCAGGCACAAAGCATTTTGCATTTTGCTGCGTGTTTTAAGATTGGAGCTCTGGCTTTTGAAGTTACCTACTAATGCCATTGCTCCTGGCAGGTTGATTTAAGCAATCATGGAATCAGCCAGTGGTTTGTGTTGGAAGGGACCTTAAAGCTCCTCTCATTCCAACCCCCCTGTCATGGGTAGGGACACCTTCCACAAGCCCAGATTGCTCAGAGACCTGTCCAACCTGGCCTTGGACACTCCCAGGGATGGGGCAGCCACAGGTTCTCTGGGCAACCACCCTGTGCCAGGGCTGCCCACCCTCACAGGGAAGATTTTCTTAATATCCCATCTAATCCTGCCCTCTGCCAGTCTGAATCCATTCCCTTTGTCATGCCATTTCAGACCCTTGTCCAAAGTCTCACTACAGCTCTTTGGGAGCCCCTTTAGATGATGGAAGGGGCTCTCAGGTTTCCCTGGACCCTTCTTTTATCCAGGCTGCACAACCCCAGCTCTACCAGCCTGTCTCCATAGAAGAGTTGCTCCAAGCCTTATGATCGACTTTGTGGCTTCCTCTGGACTTCCTCCAACAGGTCTAGATCCTTCTTATATCAGAGATCCCAGGGCTGGATGCAACACTCCAGGTGGAGTCTCAGGAGAGGAGAGTAGAGGGGAAGAATCACCTCCCTCAACTTGCTGCCCACGCTGCTTTTGATGCAGCCCAGAAAGGGAGCGTGGCCTCCTTGGCTGGATCCAGGCTGCTTGAAAGTTCCTCTTGTGTACCTGTGAGGTAAAATGTCTGAGACAAATCAACCCCCAGCTTTGGGAGCCTTCCCTCTTAGCGAGGTCAGATGCTGTATCCTCACCCAAGATTTGTCTGTGGAGCTGCCTGATGAACAGAAGTGGTGCTCATCTATTTGGGAAGTACAGGAATAGCTTCAGATGCAGGGCGTGTCTGTGCTGTGCCATCACAGCCTTGTTTTCTGTCAGGGGCAGCAGAAGCCAAAGGAGTCCACGGATTTGATGGCAGTGGGAGCTACCTGAGCTGATTGTGGAGCTGCTGGATGCTGTGCCAGGCTGTAACCTCAGGAGACTGGAAGATCATGCAGTGGATTCTCAATTAATTGAAATTTTGTGTAATGGCCTATGTTTTTTGCATATCTAAATTTTATCTAATGTGATGACTCTTAAAGCATAGTTCACTTTTGTACTGTACTACTTTTCTTTGCTATCTGTGAAATGGGAGATAATGTCCTGGTTGTCCAGCCCCTTTTCCAGTAAATTTAAGACTTTTTCTTTGCATGCTGATCACTGTAACTACATTGTTCTAGGGGATATAATGCACATTCATGGGAAAATACTCTTTTTCCAATAGAGGGAGTGTTAGTGCCAGGCAATGCCTTTCTTTCTCACTCTCTTTGCATCTTGTAAACTTACCTATAAGCAAATAAACTGTGTTGCGGCTTGGTGCTGTTTAGGCTGAGTTTGCTCCCCGCTCTGCATCAGCTCACTGAGCCAAGACACACACACACAAAAAGATCAATCTGTTTATAACAGCAGAGTGAGGTGAAAACTGGTCCTCCCAGAAACCTGCCTCTGATGGTAAGGCTGGGTCCTCCTCTCTGTCACCCTTCACATTCGTTTGCCTAATCTCTTGCAGACAAAAAAGTAATGTTGGCATCCAGAAGTTCTTTAAAGAAAAAAAAAAAGTGAAAACTAAAGAAAGGAATTCAAACCTCTAATCCCTGTCACCTTCCACTGAGAAGGCCGGGGGTGGTGTGGGGTAGGGAGGAGGAGAGCAGCCCCAGCCCTCAGAACAAAACTGATCTAAGCTCCTTGCATGTCAGACAAAGCCTGGGAAGGGGATGCCTGTCTGGGAGCAGCAGCTGGGCTGTGGACCCCACGAGCCCCTCTGCTCCCATCCCTGCCCAGCTCAGCCACTCTCTGGGGAGGTGGGATGCACTGGGATATCACCCTCCCCAGCCTCTGGCCTTCTTTAGATAAATCATACACCCCCTGCCCCCATCATTTGAAAAGGAAGGGGATGCTTAAAGGCGGGATGGAGGGTAACAAGTCGACATCCAGCATGTATTTGGCATGCCATGATGAATGCATGGAGTTCGTACACCTTCTGCTTGTGGAGGGTCTTCCATCCTCGGAGCATTACTTTGCTTTCCCCTCCCTGGGTGCTTGTTTGCTTCATTTGGGCCAGATTCTGCTCCAGACTCAAATGACACTGAAATTTGCATTCCTCCTGCAAGTGAGATCAGGATCTGATCTGCACTTAATCTCTGGCAGCTGCCTTGATCGGGAGTTTACCTTCTGAGCAAGACAGGCAGCCACTGATTAAAACCCAAGTCAAGGGGGCCATGACCCCCAATTTACTGCCTGCCCTTCGGCAGTCGAGAGGGTCTAGAAGTCAAACTCCCAACCTCAGAAAAGGCTGTGGGAGTGGAGAAGACTCTGGAGAAGTCCCTGGGGAAGCTGGGAGCAGTGCAGCAGTGTGGGGAGGCAGAGGAGGGCCAGCAGAGTGGATGTGAGCTGGGCTGTGTCTGCACAGGGAACACAAAGGCTGTAAATCCAACATGAATCATGGAAACAAAATTAGCTTAAAATTATACTTTCAAGGTGAAATATTAGTAGTTGTAACAGTTTGGTGTTGTCACACAGTCATGTGCTGCTGTGATTTTTAGGAAACTTTTCGTGGTAGTTTAGCTTCAGGATATATGGCGCATGCTGTGATGTCTTTAATGGGGAGAT
Source organism: Formicarius rufipectus (assembly GCA_013399695.1). NCBI lineage: Eukaryota > Metazoa > Chordata > Aves > Passeriformes > Formicariidae > Formicarius > Formicarius rufipectus. The sequence goes on along the minus strand of VXAU01004203.1, from coordinate 194,381 downwards.
GTAATACTGTGAGCTGTGGGACCTGTGGGTTCAGCGCTGAAGCAGGAGGCATTTAAAATGTAAAAGGAAGATTTATAATGTTTCTACTGACACAGAATGATAAAAGCCAATGACCAAAAGTATAGAAAATTAATTTAGATAGAAAAGATGCATCCTTCTGTCTGTTTCACATCTGCTGTTCTGGGATTTCTGCATAAATCTATATGTTTTGGTTCTATTTGGTGCTGTGGGTACTTTGATTAATTTAGCTACATGTTACTGTCATGTTGGGCACATTCATCTTCTGTCTTGAAGCATGTACTCCTCAACCTCTCTATCATTCCACCCCTTCAGGCCTTATTTTCATCACATTTAAGGGAACTCTCCCCTGCCTGTCTTTATCTTGTTAGGCTTTCAGCAGCTTAAGTTGAATCTTCATTCTTTCACTCTTGCTGTCAAACCTCCTTTACCAAGTTATCTCATTTTCCTATTCATAACATCTAACCCATTATATTTAATACTCAGGCACAATTGCATCTGAACATTATGTAGGACTTGCCAGCACAAATACTTGTAAATGAAATCAGACCACCCCTGGAAGGAGCAGTGGTGGCTTTGCCTTGCCAGTGTGTTTTAAATTGAAAAATGCCCAGGACTAAATCCAGTCCTGGAGAAAGCAAGGCGAGTAGAGCTTTGTCTGAGAGCTGAGATGGATTTGACCCTTCAGTACTGAAAGCTGGAAGGTTAATAATGATCACATAATCTGATATGAAGCAGAAATTAGTGTCAGAACTGTCCCAGTGGGTGTGCATGCATCTACAGATGACAAAGCCCTTTACAAGGATGGGTAAATAACAACCTGCATACTGCAGTTGGAAAACTGAGGCAGAGAAGCCGAGGGACTTCCCAAATCTCAAGAAGCCAGAAGTGTTGAGCCTGTGCTGAGGCCTGAGCTCTTGTGGGAGAGGATCCAAGTCTCTTCTCAGGATGGCAGTCTCTGCGTCCTCAGTTGGGTTGGAGGTTCATCCCCATCAGACAGGAAAGTTTGTTTTTTTCTCCCTCTTCTTTTTGAAGTGATGAAATGGTGCTACAGAGGGGCCCCTTCAGCAGCAGATGCTTTGAAAAAAAATAAGGAAAATAAAAAAAAAAAGAACGAGTGTGACTGTGACTCCTGGGCTAAGCATGCTTTTTGGCAAAGTTCTCTTGCTCTTGCACCTTTCAGAGGTTGCAGCAGCAGGGGGTGGGAGCCGCAGAGCACTGCTGGCCACCCCAGGGGCTCCTGCTCTGCTTCTGAGGTGAATCCCAATGTTTCTGCCCCTTGCAAGAGCCGGGTCAGTTTGTGAAAGACGATATATGAATTAGTTCCTTCTGGTAGCACTGGACGAAACTCAGTGACCCAGGAAATGTTTTCCTCCCCTTTATTCCTATAACTGCCTCCTTTTGCTGGCAAGCTGACCTTTTTAAATGCTTCATCCTTTCCCTCCCAAATGTGGAATTTCCTCCCAAAAAAATCATTCTGGCTCAAGCCCCAAGGCTGGTCAGACTCTCTACAGGCTAGAAATGGGTTTTGATAGAGGACAGCATCATGCTTTTGGCAGAGTGTCCTGGCCTGGGAGAGCAGCAGTGAGAATTCTGCAGTGCTGGGGCTGGGGGATCCCTGCCTCCCTCCTGGGGCTGGGCTCACACTCCTCAGTCGCCTCAGAAAGGAGTTGAAGTGTTTTCTCTGTACATTGCTCTATTTTTAGGAGGAGGAAAAGCTATTTTAAGCAATGCTAAAATGTTTTTATGGCTCTTTCTGAGCCTTCTGTAGCTAGTTGGTCTCAGGGTAATTAAGGCATTTGGCCTTACAAGTGGAAGGATTATGAAAACAGTTTCAGCGATTTCTAGAAGTGCTCCAACATATTCCCAAAATAGGATTTTCTTTTGCATGTGTGTTTGCTTTCGATTTTTGTTTTTACAAATGAATGATGCTGAGTGAAAACACCCTGTCTGCCACTTTCACTGGGGTGCTGTGACCCACCCCTGAGGATGGAGAGCGCAACAGTGCATTTCCTAGACATTAATATGCACCACTTACATTATTTTTATTAGCTGGAGCGATTAAAATGTCTTTGCTTAGCTTCTACTTATCCTTACTGCTGGCAAAAGCCACTGGAAGATTTATATGGGAATTTTTCTTGGATAGAAGTAGGAAAAGAACTCAGATTTGGGGCTCAGGGACAATCTACTGCCTGTAGGATCATGGCACTGAAATCACACGTCAGTTCGTCACCATCTCCAGACCTTTTAAAGTGATGATTAATCTTTTACCTCTGCTCTTCCTGCTAGAACCAAGTCAGCTAAACCAAAATATTTCCATTGAAAATGAATATTTTCTGTAGTGCGTAGGTGATGTGGAAATGTTATACACCCACTGGGTTTGGGACGGTATCAACCACAGTGTTACGGGATCGCCTGCATTTAAAGGAGATGAGATGAGGCAGTGAAAACCAAAAAGTATCACTTGCAGGACTGGCAAAGTAAATGACTTCATGTGGGCCAAAAGAGATGTGTGGGCTGTTGGGCTGCAGGCAGTTGGTGCAAACTAGTGTTGATGCTGTTAACTTTAATATATAGAGTTGGAAGGAATGAGGTTGATGGTGGTGCTTATGGCCAACGGTTTGCTCTCTGGAACATATTTCTAAATTCTCTGTAATAGAAACAAATAGAGATTTAATAATGTCAGATAAACATGTAAACAGAATAATGTCCTAAACAATCTCATTGCAAGTCCTAGTGCAGTCAATATAATCAGCCTGAAACCTGGAGAATGGATAGAAAAATACCCCTTTTGCAAAAACTACATTTATTCAAATATTTCTAGAACTATTAATATCATTGACTTGAGGCACAAATACAGGTTAGTGCCTTTGGGACTGGGTACCTTCAACATTAAAATTTATTATTATTATTTATTTTTATTAGCTTCATATGGCAGAAGATTTATAATATTTTAGTTTTTATTAAGTACTTGTGGTTTTTAAAACTGATCGTAATTGTTGCTGGGCAAATCTCAAAAGGGGAAGAGGATTGGTTGGTTTAGTTTTGATTAAACTCTCAGAAGTTTGGGCATTTGTCCAAACTATCTCAACCTCTTGCATTTCTAATACGGGTCTGCATATCTTCAGAGGATAGACTTTCATTTTTCTTTTATCTTTTCCTTTCCTTTTACATTTCTTTTGTGAAGGTTCCTGTCTTCCTCCTGTTTGGGTCAGACACATGGTCGAGTATTTTGGTATATCTGCTTCAGAATATGACCTGCGAAAGGCAGCCAGGAAGAGAGTTCAGAAAGTTTGCAGCAAGTAATTAAAAAGAAGTTATCTGTATCCCTTAGCTGCTAACCCTTAAAATCCTGGTTCAGTTTGTAATTTATGCTATATTATAGTCACAGAATCATAGAATATCGAGAGTTGAAAGGGACCCATAAGGATCGTTGAGTCCCACTCTATATATGTCTATTTTGAGTTGCAGACACATCATGGCCTTTCAGAGGTAAATCATTAGATAAATTTAGACATAAATTAGATATTAGATATATTTAGACATAAATAGGAAAATACGAACAGCTCCATGTGCATTTTTTCCTACCTAGCTCTAGTGTCACATATTTCAGTGATCTCACTTGCACTCTTCAGAACCATGCACGAAGAACACCTTCACATCACAGGTCATTTTGACCAATATATAGTAAATGCTTTTCCTGCAATGCTGCCACATTATATTGCAGAAAAATAGGTCAGGAAATGTCCTACTGTGGCTCTCTGTTAATCCAGTTCTGCAAATCAAATCCTGTGGCTTCACAACATGTTTTGGAAGCAAAAGACAGACAGGTTCTAGAGCAGTGCACCTTTTGTTTGTGGGTGTTTTGTATACACATGGAGATACACGAAATGTATTTGTCTTGTGGTTGTCAAAGTAATTTAAGGGAAAGTTTCAGTGTAATTATATTTGTGTGAATGCATTTTTTTAATTCAGGAGAAATCACATCCAATATGAAGTCTTTTTTACCCTGATTCATGGAAACATCTCTGTTGAGATTTCATCTGGCAAATTTTAGGCACCTGTTGCAGCAAGTTGTTACCATGGACTTGTTGGCAATGTCAGAACACTCAGGGAGGGACCTGAGTGTTGAGACAGAGAGGTGCACAGGTGGGGCAGTTTTTGTGTGGATTATGTCCATCATGGTTTGGAGAACCTGGCTTTCTCCCTGATGGAAAACCAGCGTGCTTCCTCCCCTCCTGCAGGGACAAATGTGTCCTCAGTACCTGGGAAATCATGGGGCACACATGGGTTTTGATCCTCGGTTCAGGAGTTGTCCTCGGCTCGCCTGCTTTGTGTAAGTC
>VXAU01004203.1:147520-185020 GCA_013399695.1 Formicarius rufipectus | reverse complement strand
AATACTGCTTTTCATCACCAAAATCCCATTTCACTTCCTATGTTTTATTATATTATTTTATTTATTTATATGTTCAATTATTCTGACTCAAATACTGTTCCATAACTGAAAAGCTGTTTGGGATGCCCTGTAAGATGTCCACAAATGTTGGAGAATTATTTTGTTGGGATGAGATTTTTAAGGGCATGAACTGGGTTCATGGGATTTTGGGGTGTGCCCCTCTCTGTGTTGGTCAGGATCTTCTAAACCAATTTGGTTTTTAAATAAAAAATTGTGACAGTCAAATAAATATTGTTGCACTAGAAACATTATTATGAAGCTTCAGCAACCCATCCAGAACACAATTGCCCTGATGGCCGCGAGCTGCTCGATTTCCAGCCTGTGAACTCCATAGCTGGCTCTTACCGGGTTGTTGTGGTGGCAACCTTGTTGTTTAGAGCAAATAACTTTCTTTTCTGGTGCTTACCCTCCAGAGCTGCTAGTGGAGGGTGCCTGTATCTACTCTTAACCCTGGGTTTGCTGAGCTGAAGCAGAAAGATGTTTTAGTGTCCTTTGTTTCTCACTTCACAGGTAACTTGGGCCATCCTCCCTCATGCTCCACCTTCAACTCATGCTTTTTGAACCATAATGGCCAGAGCTGTCTTTGGCTTTACTTGACATATTTCCTACTAATGCTGGGGCAGTGAGGTGAATTTCCCCTGTCAGGAAACATCTCTCTTGAGTCACCCAAAAGGATTGTAATGATTCCATTAATTGATTAGGGTTGGTATGATCAGCCAAAGGAGGAGTCCTGCCTCCTCTCATGTTTCCAGCTGTGGAGCTTTTGTGCAGTTCTTTTTTGTTTCATCTCCAAGCACATGTCATTTCATCCCAGCCCACTCCTTAAAGTGGCCTGATTCTCCCCAAATTATATTCTTACCTTCTCAAAAACTGATGGTGCTTTCCTTTGTCTTTGCTGTCATGAGCCTGATTCCTGCTTTTCTTGATAAATTCATGACTACCACCTGCAATGTGATAGTTCTCCTTTCACAGCCATCTCTTACCCATCCAAAAAGTCTTTTTTTGCACAAATCTCCATCTTTATTGTCTTAACTACTAATTTCAGCGTATTATTGCATCAAGTGTTTTATTGCAATCTATGCAGAGTAGACTTAATTTTTGCCTTGCTTTATCTACAAAAACTAGAAAAGTACATTACTCCCATATGAATTAACTTTTAGTTCCAGGCTGTATTTTAGTCCTTTTCCTATTTGTCTCTGTCATGTCACTTTAGTTAGTATCAATTCAAAATGCTTTTCTGTAGCACTGTGCAGTGTAAGAAAGAAAGTATAACATACTATTTTGGAGACTGGGCCCAATCTTCTCTTTTGTGTCCAAAACCCTCTCCTAAAAATGTGTCGAGTTTTTAGCAATCCTGTGGGAAGACAGGGCAAAGAAGAACATTTTTTTTTTCTCCACAAGAGAGCATTAGCTGGAATACTACATCTTTTAAAAATTCCTTTCATCTTCCAAATAAAAATATTATTTTTATGGTAAAAAAGGATGTTTAATATCTCCCTGCTTAATTTAGTTTTATAGTTGTCTACTGGGTTTTCTCACATTTTCAAATTTTGTGCCAGTTTTCAGTGAGGAATAAAATTTTCAGCCAAGCTATAAACCACTGAAAAAGAAACATTGGTGCAGCCTTAAGTATAATCACAATGCCTCTGTGTCCAGTATTTTGATATCCATGATATTAATTTGTACATTTTGACCTCCCGGATATATATTTGCAATTAAAAGCACAGGATTTTTTCTAATTGGGAAATAATTGCTCCCTACTGGTTGGAAATGCAGCTACCACTGGTTTGTTATTGCTGAAATTCCAAGAAGAAATGTGGGGGCTGCTGCTTTCCCCAGTTCCACTGGTGTCAGCAGCAAAAAAAAAAAATCCCACTGATGCTCGTGGCAGAGTGGGGGTGTAAATATGGTGAGAGATCAAAACCTTGCCTGCTATTTCCAGGAGACAAATGATGGGTCCCACTGAATACAACAGGTACTGCTTCAAGGACAGAAGGGCCTGATACTAAAAAAACAAAACAAACAAAAGAAACCCACCAAAACCAACCAACCAAAAAACAAACAAACAAAAAAACCCCAAAACAACAAAAACAAACAAATAAAACCCACAAATATCACTTTCTCACCTTTATAGGAATGGCTTTCCACAATGAGCTTAAAAAATTACCTTAATTATCTGCTTCTTTGAAGCAGCCAGAAGTGTCACTTCCAGTGACATCCGAAGGTCTGCAGTGGCAGCTCTGACAGCTGAAGGAGTGCCTGGCAGAGGGGCAGGCACCACTCTCATCTGGATGAGAGGGACCTGCAATTCCTTGATTGTTGGCCAACGCTGTGATGGAGGGAACAGTTCCCTGTGAGGACACCAGGTATCTGTGCTCGTGCCAGGATGGGAAGGGTGGTGATGGAGGGGTTCCCTGAGCAACCTGACCTGCTCACAGCCACCTGCACAGGGACACAGGTTGGGTAAATTTCAGAAATAGGCTTGTTTGGGGATTATATGTGAGCTCAGTTTGGACTGCATGTGTGTGGTTCTTTCTTTTTTCTTTCTTTTTTTTGAGTCCTGGTTATGTTAATCTACAATTTTTATATATGTATATTAAAATTTTCATATATAGGCTTTAAATATCTGGGCATTAAATTTTGATGCAGCCTGAGCTGTGTGCCCTGCCTGCTGCAGAAGGACTCAGCCTGCTCATTACCATCAGAGTTTTCAGGTGTTCAAATTACACAACTCACTCAATTCAGCTGTGAAAGGCAGATATAAAGTTGGCTGAGGGGGCTCAGGAATTCTTGGCCAGTGTCTGTGGTGGAAGTTGAAGCTCCTTCCCTACATTTCAAGCAGGTAGGTCGTTTTGCTGATTTTATGTAGTCTAAGTGCTTAAGCTAAATTCTTTTATAAAAGTTTTAAACTTCCTCTAGCCTTTTTTTTGTAAATTAGTAACTTTATTAGGGTAACAATCCTTCAGTTTTTCCCTCTATATTTTATGCATCTGTGAAGAAGTTTTCCCCTTTTCTTAATGTTAAAATGGTAACTGGCCTCTTGTGGCCTGGCCCTCTGCTGTTTTCTGGCTCTACATTGCTGCTGTGAAATCAGCCAACAAAATAGATGTTTAGAAACTTTGATAGAAGACTTCTCTTGAATTTCTTTAAAGAATGTCCTTAAACTTCTTTTGAGTTTTTCCTTAATTTTTTTTATTAAACAAAAGGGAATCTTTAAGTGACTTTAAATATAAGTCTTAGTCTGAGCAGTTGTGACTGTGGAGGAAAGTCTGTATTTGAATTTGATGCTTTAAGCTCATGCCTGATGATTTTTCAAGAGGGGCATGGCTGGAAAAGGATACAGCAGGAGGGAAAAATTCATAAAAGCTCTTTGGCTGCTGCTCCTGCTGTGTTTCCAATGCTCTTCACCATTGTTGGAGTGGCACACTTAATAAACTAAATGGGATGAGTGGCAATTGTGCCTGTGCAACTGAGAGCAGAGTTTTCTTAAGGTGACTTTCAAAATTGTATCATATCAAAACACCAAGAAAATGATTAATTAGATTAAAAAAAGTGTGCTTGAACATTCATTTTTTAGTTTACTTTGGGTACTTTGACTTTTCCCATCCTCCACAAGCATCTAAGCTTTTCTTATTTGATAGGAGTGAGAAACATGAGGCTACAGGTTCAATTTTCAATAAATACATCTTTGTTAATTTTGCTTCCTTCCCTTCAGTAACACCTGATTTTTTTGTTTAAATGGTGGAAATTTCATCCTGTGTTTTAGAATATTGTTAAATTTCTTCAGCAGTTACTGTAGTGGGAACCTAAACTGCTCCATTCTGATATCTGAAGTACTAGTAGTGTTTATAAATATAAAATGTACCTGGGGGACTCTTCAGGTCTTCTCTGCCTTAGTGAGGAAAGGATGGCTTGTCCCCAAAGCAGTGGCTGCAAGACACTCTTTGTACCTTCCCTGGCACACAGGTGGGGAGCTCTGAGGCCAGGCAGAGCTGGGGTGAAATGAAATACCAGCTGCTTGGAGTTTCTGTGATTGGGATCCTGCCTTCCAACAAGCTAAAACTCATTTGGAGTGATTGTTCTTTAATGTTCTTCTCAAATACCATGCTGAGATCTGATGTAGGACTTTGTGTTGGATTTCTGATGTGTTGGTTTATCTGCCCCGCCTTGATGGAAGAGGCATTGGAAGCGGTAGGTGGTAATCTAAAGTTGCTTTATTTTCAATATTTAACATGTTGGTTGCTGAGTAAAATAATTTCAGATTGGAAAAATATTTGTAGAAAGCCCCAGCTGTGCTGCTCTGAAGGAGTATCCTGTGTCAAGGTGTTCGTGGTGCTTTGTGTGTCACACAGACTGAGTCTTAGTGAGCTATCAGCAGATGGTGGGAGATTTGTGCCTGTGTCCAAATATCAGTGGAATTAGGCTGGCAGCTGACTAGCTGTGGAGGAAATGACATCCTGGGGAGCAGAGAGGTCTCTGCCCTCCAAAGGAAGCTGCTGAATGGTCAAAGTGGAGAGATACCACCTTCCTTCTGATGTTTGCTTGAACCATGTGTTAGGTTGGCTGTGGGAACTGCTGGTGGTAGGGGTTTGGTGGGAGATGTTTCTCTCTCCCAGCTGCTGACTTAACAGTGCTTTGGTTGTCATTAAGGTAGAATTGGGTGATGCTTTTAAGTTGCTGACTTGTGTTTTAGTCAGACTTTGGGCACAGTCAGTTTTCTTCTTGCCTAGCAGCTTTAAATAAAACATTGGATTCAAAAGAAGGGCTTGTGATAATACTGTGCTACAACTTTTCTTTTTTTTTTAAATTTTAGATGTGGAACTCTGTCCCTCTCCGAGCTGATAACAGATTTTTAGGCTCTGTGCTCATGTCCCATCTTCAGCTTAGGTGTAGGTGCTAACTCCATACCTGGAGTGCTTTAGGAAATGGGAAATCATGTGTAAGTCACTTCTGGATTTTAGTGGTTTAAGAATCTTCCCTAATAGAATATTGCTTCTTAATGAATAGACTCCCTTGTCATGGGACAGCTTAGTGCTGTTAACATTTTTCTCTCTTGTTTGGCTTTGTTAGGTGCTATCTCCCATGGCTATCGGTAAAGCCAATTAGTGGAGAAAATAACAGCCATATTAATCTCCCAGAGCTGTGCAAGAAAGAGTCATAATATCATAGGGAAATTGTTCTAAGTGTGAAAAATTACCCACTTTGTCTATTTCATTTTTCTCAAACTCCAAAATTAATGACTTTGTGAAAAAAATATATTTATCTCTGCATAAAGGCAGAGATTTGATGAATGCTAAAGAGAAACCAATAGAGCTTTAATAAAAATGTATATGTCCATAATCCTATGCAATCCTATGAATCCTATTCCAGTGGGTTAAACTGCTGATTTGTATCTCTGTGTCAAATATAATTACAGGCAAACAGGAGCTGTGTTATAATATCTATTAATCAAGATTGTAATTAGGATTTTAAGGAGCTGCTTGCTTGTGTTGGGAAATGCAGCAAGGAAGTGCCAGAGCTGCTGAGCCTTCAGTACTGGCAGCCTTGGCAGGAGCACCCCATGGAGAGCAGGTTCTGCTCAGGGGAGAGGGCTGCAGTCAAGAGGAGGTTCAACCTATATTGCAGCATTTATTTGGGAATGTGAACGGGAAATGTGGTCACTGGCTGAACAGATTCAGCCATTGGTGCCAAGCCAGAAAGTGTCTTGATTTTTGGGAGGTTTTTCTGCCATTTAGGGGAGTCCCCTTTGGTAGTGTTGGGTCCTTCCTTAAAATACTGGACTGAGGAACATCTTGGCTCAGTCTGTTTCCCAGCATGGCCAGTGAAAAGCCATGCACCAAATTGCTATAAATACTTCTGAGCACTTACGAGCTTTTCTGATCTGTAAGTGCCAATCAAACAGTGGGGTTTGCAGAATGGATAGGATTGATGAGCTGCTGCTGTTGGCACAAGAGAAGGAACTGATAAAGGTAGGCTCAGAAAGCCAAACCCACTGTTAAATCAGTATTTCAACACATGGAGATTTTGTTTTGGCTGTCAAGGCAGTAATCTTAAATGGTTGGGGTTTTTTCCCCCCTCTCCTCTGAATTATTCTCATTTTAGTTCTTTAAAAAGGGTGCTGATACTCCTGAGTTTGGTAGATTTGTATAATCTCCTTTCTTTTGCTCTCTCCCTTTTTTCCCCACTTGTTTGTTCTCCAGTATCTACCTCAACTTCTACCAGGTCTAGTCAGTCATAACAAGCTGAACATGGTGTGAATGTTCCCAGCCTCATTTTAACTAAATTAACTACATTTACAACCTCTGTGTCGGAGCTCTGGCCAATGAAAGCTTGCCATGGAACACATGAAACAAAAATGAAATTAGCCAGTGGTAGGAAACTGCAAACAGCTGAGGCATTCAACTGTTAGCCATTTGAAGGATTAACTTCTAAATCATATAGAGCTCCCTTGGTTGTTTAACTAGTTGGGCACTCAAGGGTATATAAAAGTGCACTTTAAAGTAGAAATGTATTTCTTTACCTATAAAAAGGAGATTTACTGGCAAGTTGTGATATTAATACTGGATTTTTCTGCCATCATCTCTAGTACTTAATCACACCTTCTATGTACGCTTTTCTGTTGGGCTCCGAATGAAAGACAGGGCAGATGAACTTGGTGTTGGGAGACAGATGACACTATTACCTAAAAATACACTTAACCAGCTTAAGCTGGTAAAAAAAAATGCCTCCTGTATGCAGTTCCTGTACCTGAGTAACTTCCTCCTGTGGATATTTATCCCCTAGATGTATGAAGTACTCCTCTGCTTTAAATATTTGTGTCCAGTTATTCTTATGCCAATTATTATGCAGAACTCTCTGTAAAGTGTCATTCTACTGAAAGCTAAGCCAGTACAGTAGGGGTTTTTTTGTAAGAGTTGGTAAAATATTTCTTAGTTAATGCATTGCCAAGACTTGCCAGAGGCTTAATCAGAAGGAAGAGAAAAGGAACTCTGCTAATTATGGTCATATGTTTATTTGAATTCAGCCTTTTCCCTGTCACCTGAGAGCACTGTCATGGACCTATGGAGCTTCACAGGCAAACATTCTTCAACTCTTTACTTAATGTGTCTTTCAAACAAGACCCTGAAGTCTTCAGACAAGTGTTTATTCAATCAAAATCCTTCAGATTGCACAATTAAGATTGATGAATTTTATAGCAGTTCTTTTTCTTTTTAAATGAATAGCACTAAACAGAGGTGACTTCCTCTCCTAGCACAGACTTGATAATGAAGCCTCTGAATTTACTTATATATTATGAGAGTGTTTTTCAGTAGAAGTGCAAAGCAAGGAGCTCATTTGAAGGGAAAAAGAAATAACAGCAGAAACACCATCACAAAGCTGAACTAAAGGGGAAAAATGTAGAATCACAAAGAAAACCTAAACAAATAAAGTGCAAACAGAGAGTGACAAGCGCACTCAGCCCCTGGATTGGTTATGGATGAGTCGACAAGTATATGATGAAATTAATGACCCTCTGTCAACTTTTTAGATCTCACTTTTAAAGAGAATGGACCAAAAATCAATAGCCCCCAGACCACTAGTACTCCAGTGAACCAGTTTATCATTTATCTTACTGCTGGCACTCATATAGAAAGTGCAGCCAAGCACAGCATAGGACTTTCATTGGTAGTCATCATTACATGCAGTGTTTGAGCACTCCAGTTAAAGGTCAAAGGTGTGCAGTACAGCTCCTCTGAGAAGTACCTATTTGAAATTACCAATATCTGTGTATGGCTTATCCATGTTCCGCACCACTATTTTATCCCCTCCCCGTGTGTGTTTCCCTTTTCTGAGCTTTACCTGCTGGCTGAAGCAGAGGCAGTGGAGCTACAGCCCAGCAGCAGTGGCTCCACACCCAGGGTCAGGACTGGGCTGATGTTTCCATTATTCATTGTGACTCTCCAAACATTGCATCTCAGTTACTTCTAGTGGCATCAAGTTGAAATCACTGACATATGAGCTAACACCTCTAATGAACTGGGTTTTTTTCAGTTTCTGCACCCTCAAAGTTTTAGAATCGTATTTAACATCTGGGTTTTAAATTTTTACTTTAAGAAATCCAAAACAGATTCACTGTTTAAAGGCTATGTACTATAAGTGGCTTTTCTATCATAAATCTGTACTATTTTATTTAAAATTATTTTAAAATTAAACATGTACTTTTCTATCATAAATCTGAAGGACTAGCAAGGCTGGCAAGATAAGTTAAAAAAAATTAAGATCACCTTTTTATCATTTTTGGCAAACCAGTTGTGTGGCTGCAGTGGGTTCACGGAGAGTTGCTCCACGTACATGGTAGTTGTTGCCTTGAAACATGCATGGTGTGAAGGGATAAATTGGGATAAAACAGGGCAATAAACATTATCCCCTTACATAGTTGGGAAACTGAGGCACCAAGCAGGGGCAAGGTAGTTTGTAAAAGCAGCTTAGTTAGGAATTACCTATTCCTGTGGGAAAACTAATCAAGAAGAGAAAAGAATCCAGTTTTCCTGATCTGTCTTTCAGTTTGTTGACTAAGGATCCCTCTGGACTGATGGTCTTTGATGTTCAAACCCCATCAGAGGGACTCAGGGTGGCACCTTCCCTAGTGGCTGGAGTTGCAGCTCTGTGTGTTCTGCTCTTGTAACAGCTCTGTGTTGGGGGCACTGGGGGCTCCCCCTGACCTCCTGTGGGGACCCACCTGAGCTCACACCACCCCCATGTGCTGCCAGGACAGGTGCTGCTCATGTTGGGACTGAGGTGAGTGTGCAAACAGGACTGTGGTGAGCCCATTTGTGTCTCTTCCGTGTGCATGTGCCAAATGCAGGGTTAGAAGTCTGCTTTTACAGAGCCAAGGCACTCTGAAAATGTTGGCACAGCAGAGGGAGGATGAAATATTTCCTGCCACAGCACTGTGGGAAGGACAGCAGCTGCCCTGTGCTGCTGCAGGCAGCGTGGTGTGTTAATGATCTTACAGCAGAGAGGTTTTCTCCAGATACCCAGTCGGGGAAGCTGTGTAGCCACACTTCCACTGATGTCAGTGGGACAGCACAGTGGTGACCATGGGTGGTGGAGTTTCTAGAACACACCCTCCCTTGGGTGTGAGGTCATGCAGGGAGGCAGATAGGGGTTTTGAAGGACTTGAGAGAAGGGTTGTGAATAAATAAGAGGTTTTGCTTCAGCGAAGAGGTCTGTTACAGACAAAGACGTAGAGTTCTCACTGAATGTGTGTGTCCTGATGTGGTGGTTGCAGTGGGGAATAGTGTTAAAATAAAAACCCAAACAGAACAAAGCCCCCACTGGCAAACTAAATATCCCTCTATGCTAAAAGTGTTTAAGGGAAGGAATGTTGCTAGGCATAATGTAATACATGGGTGAGATGAAGTACAGGGCTGAGAATGTCCTTGTGACAGCACTTAGGAAGGATCTGTTGAGCCTTCAGTCTTGCCATGCTGATGCAGGAGGGCCCCAGCTCCTGCTTCCACAGGTGTTGGATGCCCTGGTAGCTCTGTGCCTCTCCACCTCTGATGGGTGGAGTCCCCTGTCCCTCCAGCATTGCAGGTGCAGGTGATTTTGATTTGTTGCAGAGGAAGTTCAGCTTCATTTCTGGCCTCCTGATGCCCCATTGTTTTGGTCTGTTGTTCAGAGAGGCTTGTGCAGTTCTGTGCAAATTACAGCAATTCCCTCTAAGTCTCCCTGTCTGGATCTTCATTTGAATACAAGCACAGTCAGGTGGCTCAAGGCACAAATGCTGCCCCTCTAACAAATTGCATATATTTTTGGTGTTCATCTCTGCCTCTGCTGTGCTGAAACAACTGTTGCTCTCCCATGATAGGCTTTACCCAAGCATGAGCTTTCAGGGTGGTAGTGGAGAGCAGTGAAGGGAGAAGCAATGTGTCCTTGAAGGGAGCAGGGCTGACAATGTGGGCCATCACTGGGTTTCATGTGGGCTGTGCATGCAGCAAAGTTCAGGCTCGTTGTGGGGTCATCCAGGTGTCAGCAGTGGCACAGGTGCTCCAACTGCTGAGTGAGAAAATGCATTTGATGCTGCACAAGGTTTTGAGTGCAAGGGCTGAAGCTGGAACTGGAGCACCAGCACATACACGTGTGGTGTGCAACTAGAAACTTGAATGTGACAGCTCAAAAAAAGCAAGTATTTCAATTAATTTTGTGCCTAAACTATTTTAGTGGGTGAGTGTTACAAGGCTTGCTAGAGGGAAAGAGCTTGCATACACAGCTAACTGGGGATTTAGTGCAACTTGGATGTTAATGGAAAAAAATGTCATATCTGTGGAAGTGAGAACTGGATCTGCTGAGAGTCTGTCTCAGAGCTGCAAAGTCAGTAGATAAAACTACCATCAATGCCTACGAGCAAACAAACGATCTCTTCACTATTCAGTCAACATCTTTCCCTCCCTCCTCCCAAGCATTTAAACCCATATTTTATCTGTAAGAGTGAATAGAGAATTACTGGAGTCACACCTATCACATCCTGTTTGCTTGTACAGTAAGTGCCCGATACCAGAACGGCTCACACTGTGTGTTCCTTTCAAACAGAAAAGGCAAGTTGCTTCAAGTAGAACAATTCTTCTACTAATTGCAACCATTTCAAGCCTGCTGTTCCAGGCTGGTTTCCCTGAAGGAACATGCTAATATGTTAAAACTTGTAGTATGTTAAGACATTTAATATTTTCTTTTTAGTTGTTCTTTTTGATTTTACAACTAGACCAGAGACACTTCAGTGGGGAAAAAACTTAGGAAAGTTGTGTTTACTTTGACAATAAATCATTCTGTATTCAAGGTGGCAATAGCTTAGCTCCAGGGGACACTTGACAAGGTAGGGGGAGGAGAAAGGGATGATCTCTGTTACAAGTCTGTTCCTGGTTTTCTGCAGGAGTAGTTGAAGCAGTTTGCTACTGCACCTCTCCTTATAGAGGGATGGGCACCATTGCACTTGCATTTAGTGCCAGATGTATCTACATTTCAAACCTTTTCCTATGCAGGCTTTTGATTTTTAGCTCACTGGGGAAAGGTGTTTTCCTTCCCTGCCTCCATGAGCAGTACCAGCATCAAGCAATTACGTTTAGCAATTTGTGCTTTTATGATCCTGTTTCTAATTCTAAAGCACATGTTGGGTCTGGGTCAGGGCAATGAAAACTTGCAGGTTGATTTAATGAGTGGAGTATGGAGCTGCTCTTTGGAGCACATCTATCCCTGGTGTGGGCACACTGTCCTGTGCTCCCCTTCCCCACAGGCTGCTCAGGAGGGTGCTGCTCCCCGGTGTGGGTGGTGGGTTGTGGTCCAATGGAACCAACATGGCTCACTGGCATCCTCCCACTTCTATAGGAAAGGAGCCCCCTGAGATTGCACAGGATTTGTAATTTATTAGTGTCTGCATGGCTGAATGGCATGGGATGGCAAAAGAAAGGAAAAGGCTTCCCATATCTTAACTCAGAAGGGTCATGGCCACTTCTGTGCATATTAACTAGAAATTTTTCTCTTTAAAATTGAGTATTGGACATCTATACGTTATAACTTAAAAGCTTCAGCCGACCTGCATTTTTGAGGGTTGTATTCATTCTGGAACTGTACCACAATTCATCATATTAAACTTCATTTGTTGGAAGCCTTGCACTGGAATATGGGCTTGGTCTCTAAGGAAGTGCTTCATTTCTGTATTCCTTACCAATAACAGCGCAGGGCACTGTCTTTTTATTACTTTGTGGCTAGCACCATTCACATAGTGCATTTCTACATCAGTGCTGGAGAGACCCCCATCCTGCTGAAAAATTTAGATGGCTACAGCAGTAATCAGAAATACCAATAAAGTGTCCCTGGTTCTAGGTGGTGATGTGGGATGGAGGGAGAAAAAGATATAAAAATGAATCATGATGTGAGACAGCATTGCTCTGGCAACTGCTTCAAAACCTGAGTGCAGTGAGACCATATAAAGGCTTGAGAATATTCCTATGGTCCTAAAGAGACCTGCAAAGACATTGCAAACTCATCAGGCTGCCAGTGCTGCAAGAAGGAGGAGAAATGCTGTTTTGAGTCATTCATCCCCAAACAACAGATGTGCCTTAACCTAGAAATAGGTAATATGGGTTCCAAGTGAGGTGAGTTGCTTTGGATAAACCCAGTTAAAAAACAACCGGACATTTAATGCAGGAAGCTGTAGAATGTGTAAAGAATGGCTAAGTAAGTGAGTGGGACACCATTAATCTTGGTTTGTTTCAGCACTACATCTTTAGCTGTTGAAGAAAAAAAAAAAACCCTTGCTCCTGGCTCATAACCCGAGTGTTAAAACTGATGTCCTCCCCATTAGGGCCTGTAAGCTCATTAGCACATGGCAATTTATCCTCTTTTATTTCTTCTCAATTATCCTATCATCCATTGTATCTGGATCTGATTACCCTTTCCCAGAGTCAAACATTATCTTGTAAATCATTTGCTTTAAGTCTAAGCCTGCCATTGCATTGCCCAGGATTTGCTTAGGCAGGTAATAAATCAATTAGCATTAAACTTGTGGCATCATCAATTTTCTTTCCTTGTGACTGAATAAAGGAGTACCTGAACTTTGCAAAGCTGTATCAAATTTCCTTATGCCATCCACATTGGGGTTTTCTCCTTCTTCCTTTCCCCCACACCCCAAATCAATATCAATACACTTTGTACCTAACTGGAGACAAAGGAAGTGATGGAATCTGCTACAAGCTCAAATGGAAAGTCTGTGGAAAGAGCCTTGTTGACTTGAGATCTTTTGGATCAAGTTCTGGGTGAGACCCCTGTAGCCAAGGGACTTGTGGGTTCTGCTATTGGATAAATGTCAAAACCTGAATAGTGATGGTCTCACATGACAAGCCTGCAGCCTCAGGAATGTGAAAATAATGTAACATTGCTGCCCTCCTCACATGGGAGGGATGTAGTAGTGCTCTGCCAGCCCCAGGACTGCCTGCAGTGGGTACCTCAGGTGCAGGCAGCCCCAGGATGGCCGAGACATGTGCTGTGTTCTTGTCCCTTCTCCCTCCCCAAGGCTGATGGAATTGGTGTGGCCAAAGTGGTGCTTTGGCACAGATGCAGTTCAGACCTGGTGTGGACAGCGGGGCCACGACTGGCTTTCATTTGCTCCTGTATGTTCCTCCTCTGGACTTGCTCCCATGACTTTTTGGCGGACCCCCAGCATCTGATCTGACAGTCACAACAACATTTATTAGCTGTAGTCTGGGCAAATGATGCAAAGGGAAGCATTTCTTACACCCTTTGGATAGATCCTGCCAGGGAGATTGCTGAATTGGCTTTCCTGTACTTGGGATTTGATGTCTGCAGCCCCTATGGTGTTATGCCTTTTTCTTTCCACACCAGAATTTCAAAATGGGAGCTGTAAAAATGTTAGCAAGGCTGATTTGCCATGCTCCAACCACAAACTGTGTGTGAGGCCTATACAGTGGAAGACTTGGGATTAGTTTTGTCAAGTTGTCTTGCTTATTATGAAAAATGTATTAAAAGACCTAAAAATTGACTTAAAATACATTTTTTTAAAAAAGCAGACTTCTTCAAACATGGATTTGCATTGGGCTTTGGGTGCTAACTTAACTAGTTGTTGCTGTGCTTTATGGAAATTACTGTCAAGTGACTAAAATTGATATTTTGTTTAAAAAAATGTGTAGTAGGAAATGAGATAGATACATCACCAGTGTGCATGCAAGTTACTCATTCTGAAGAGAAATGGTTAGAGGTTCCTGGCTGTGAGTATTGGGGATCAGCATTTGGGTTTTGGTGGATGTTAGAGGGTTTGCTATGAATTCCAGTTTTGGCTCCGGTTCCCCCCAGTAGCCAACTTTGAGGTGCAGGTTTCCAGAGGAAAGCCCTGAGGAGTTTGTGCCCTGTCCCACATCCTGTGGCCAAGTTGCCTGCATCTCCTGTGTTGTGTCTGCTATTGCTTTCTCTGGATTATTGACACTTGTCTTTGGATTTAACTGTGTATAAATGGAGCAGTGCAATTGCTGCAGCTTTGTCCAGTGTTTCGTACTTGATCTTTTACTTAGCTACAGGTTACACAAATTTTTTTGTTTGATTCTGAAGGCAAAGAGGCTCTTTGATCAACTGGCCACTCACAAGTAGAAGTGTTGTAGCATCGGAGGTGCATTCTTGGAAAAACCCAAACTGTGGACCATGTGTCTAAGATGTGTGATCCTGTGTTCTGCAGATATTTTCTAACTAGGGAAACTGAGGCAATCAGCAATGAAATGGCAAGGTCATGCAGAAACTCACTGGTAGAGATAAGAACAAAGAAACCCCAATTGTCAGTGAT
The DNA here is from genome assembly GCA_013399695.1 of Formicarius rufipectus. Lineage (NCBI taxonomy): Eukaryota > Metazoa > Chordata > Aves > Passeriformes > Formicariidae > Formicarius > Formicarius rufipectus. The sequence goes on along the minus strand of VXAU01004203.1, from coordinate 170,631 downwards.
GTGGTGTAACTCCAAGACTACTTATTTATATCTCCCTCTCTTTATATGCTCCCTATATGAAGTTTCCAAGAATAAGAGGCAGCAGTTCTTCTGAAAATTAGGATTTGAAATGTGAACTTTTTGAAAGTTTTCATTAGAATCCCTGGGGAATGCCAGATATCCCATTTCCTGGGACTCTCAAAGGTCATTTGTTGAACAGTTTCTTCTAAGCACATATGACAAATTATTCCCTTGGCACAATAAACAGGACTCCAGCCCTTTAATTATAATATAGCACTCAATATCTTTAGACATTTCAACATTTCCTATGTATCCTACACATTTCATTACAAGGAAAGGTTGGACAGAATTAAAAGGGTGACATTACCTAAAGATTGATAGTTTACCTGTCCAAAAAGGAAAGTCATATACAAGAGAGCACAAAGGAAAGAAGGATCCAAACCAAGTTTTGATTGCAGAGGAGACCCAGATAAGAGAGTTTTTATTATCTGCAGCTTTTAGCCTTATTTACCAGCAGGCTATCTTGCCACAAGCATGCTTTTTAGTTCTGACAGCTCTGAATTATGACCATTGTGGGATCCTATCTCATTAACTGAAATGGGAGAATAAAACATCAAACAATCATAAAAATAATTTGGCACTGTGAAACCACTTAGGAGCAGCTGTCAAACAGGTTGGAAGATAAAGTTCTAAATAAAAAAGAATAGAGAGCGCTGCAATGTCCTGCCATATGCTTCCTCTGCATTATAGACTCCTTAATAATATGAAGTGCCTGTGTTTATGCAGAATAGGCCAGACACTCCATATATGATATTGATTATGCCTTAACCCCAATTTAGTAAAGACATACTCCTCCTTTTCCTAATCAGATATCGCAGAAGCAGTTTTCTGAAAATGTCCCTAATGCCAAGACATATTTTATCTCCGAAGGCTGTGGCAGGAGATAGGGCTTTGTCTTGCCTGTTGTCATGGCTTGGAGCCCAGTTTTAGGACAGCAAGGCCCCTGTGGGGCTCTTCTCCAGCAGTTTTCATCCAGCAATTCAAAAACATACATCTTTATCAAGCTGTTGTTGTCAGACAACATTAGATAATTAATAGGCCATTTGTCAGCCTGCACAAAACATGTTAAAATCCCAAACGCAATCAGGGTAAATATAGTTGCCTGCTCTCTGAAGGCTTTTTGTTCTGACATGCAGGCATTGCAGGCAGATATTTACTATTAAACAAGACTCATTATTAATCACATCTAATGTTAATTAATTAACAGCCTCTGTGCATTGAGGGAGCTCTGTGACTTTCAGTTGTTTTAAGGAGCTAATTGGTAACTTAGCAGTTTGCATGGAAGTTGTTTCTCATTCAGTTCACATCAACTTTCTCAACTTGATAAAATAACCATGTTCATTAAAAAAAAAAAAACCAAAAACAAAAAGGGATATTTTTAGCGGCATAAATTAATATTGTAATAAGTCCCCATCTGAGCTTTTTAGGGAAGGTGTAGTGATTTAGTTTAGACCCAGCCTTACCATCAGTGTTGTTGAGTTAGGGCTGGTGTGCAGATACAAGGCTCTGTGGGGGCTGGAGGTGGATGAGATGGGATACAGGTGACATTGTGTCCTGCCTCCATGACCCAAGGAGAGGTGCTGACCATGTGGTGAAGATACCACAGCAGCCTTCTTGAGCTACCAGCAATCAGAGAGATGCTGAGGAGCAGTAATTACAAAGACGTCTTCAAAAAACACTGGTGTCTTTGTGGTTTGGCCCTGATTCGCCATAGCCCAACACCTTGGCTCATCATTGAGCAGTGAATGAGTGTCACTCCTACTGGTGAAGTCCCCTCAAGTCTGGTTTGCATCCTGTTAGCTTGGATATGTTTTCCTGAGGAAAGGAGCTGCTGAGAAGCAGAACCTTTCCCCCTGAAACATGCCCTTATTCTAAAGGCTGTTTATTCCTTATGAGGGGCGAAGAGGCAGGATTGTCAATGTAGGTTTGATCAGTGATCTTCGTGGCAGTGAAAAAGTTAACACAACACTCCAGCAGTCACTTGGACTACAGAATTCCTGCTGACCCAAACTGGAAGTCCATGCCCTTAGTCAGTGTGGTTTGGCCCAAGATCTTCACCAAGCTGTACGTGTGCTACTTGATAGCACTGAAAACAAGTGTCATTTTGGTCTGTGTTTCCTCAACGTGCCCATTTTTATTGCACCCTCTGACTGTGCCTTGGGTGCTGTGGTGGCTGGTTGTGCTGAGTGGCAACATGTGGTGACTAAGCCTGCATGTAAAAAGAATTAGCTTGCATAACTATAAAACCATTGTGTAGAAAGGGAAAGGGGTGGGGGACACTATTGCTTAATTACCTGTTCCTAGAAATTCTGCTCCTGCAAGACTTCCATGGAAATCAGCAGGGGGCTGCCACTGAGTGCTCACAGCATTAATCCCTAACACAGCTTGTGAAAACTGCCTTTCCTTCACGTTCCCATTATATAACTTGGGGGCATAAATGTCTGGGCTACAAAAACTATAAATCTTTTAAAATAGTTGCTGATTTCATCACCCACTAAATAAAGATGACATTTTTGTGAAATATTTTGTATTCAGACTGTCTGTCCAGCCATGCTTTGCACTCTCTCCTCTTTGCTGTGTCAATATTTGCATTGCCAACCCTATTTTTGAGGGTTTCTAACTTGATCTTACGTTTATTTTGGCGGAGAACGTGGAACACAAGTTCGTACTCTGAGAGAGAATTTGTTTTGAGAGGATGATGATGGGTTTTGACTTAGAGAGGGACTGGAGTCCTTAGAGAAGAGTGGGCTGGGAGGGGCTGGTACAGCCTGGCTGGGGGTGTTGTCCTGCAGTCCAGTAGCATAACAATGCTAAAGAAGGGTCTAAGTCTGAAGATGATCCATTTGCTTCTCCATATCCATGGAGCATCTTCTGTGTCAAGTCTGAAGGTTGGATCAGGAGGAATGACTCACAGAAGGGAACTGAGTTTCTCAGATCCTTGTAGGTCTGTGGCTCTTGGGTGTATGTCCTGCCACCTCTCACCTCCAGTGGGATCTGCAGGGTTTTCCTTGCAAGAAGAGCAGGCATGTCTGAGTATTGCTTGCTGCTTTTGTGGGTCAGCCAGCAAATAAGTCCTGCTAAAAGTGTCTCATTGCCCAAGTCTCAGTATTTGAGGTGGAGAATTACATCTTGGCTCAATTTTATCGAGCTTCCAGTCCAAAAATTCCCTAAATAATTAGGGAAATGGAATTTTTGGAGACCAGGATGCAAATATAATTTTTGAGTGCTTTTGAGGCTGTGCCTATAGTTTTGTATTTTAGTAATTTATTTGCAGACACATCGAAAAAATCTTTCATGTACTTGTGCCAACAGACACATTCCTACTCAGGTATATGTTCATAATCACATAGGTAGATAAAAGCAATGAAATTATCATGTGTGTATCCAAGTACTTCCCTGCACAGATATACCTATATAGCTCTCATACACAGGAACCACAGCACTTGGATTGTTTTATTCCTGCTGAAATTCTGACACCAGATTGTGTGAAAGTGGGAGCTTAGTCCAGAGGGAAAAATGTCCTTCAGCTAACAAAGCCTGGTGCTGGCATTAAACTTAAATCAGTGTTAGCCAATGAGGTTCCTCAGTAATATTAGAACTTGAAGTGTTGTGTGATGCTGCAGTGTGTTCTCTCATTGTGAGCCCAACAATGCACTTCAATAGAACATGTCACAATATGTCACAGGCACTTATCCTGAGGGCAGGAAACCCATGCTGCTAGGAAAGTTTGGGGTTTTTGTAACTGAGACTCCAAGTACAGGATCTGTGGGTGCATTAACCAGGCTTGAACTTCAAGGAGATGCTCAGATTGTCTGTGTCACCTACCAGGGCTGTTACTCAAGTGGGGTTGTGCTGTGGTTTGGTGCCTGAGAAACCAAAGTACCCTCTGCCAGCAGCCTGTTCATCATGTCATGCTTTGCCTGCTGCCGTGGGCTTGCCCTGGAGGTCTTGGGATACCTCATTCATCTTGCCTGTAGTCCCTGGGGCTCCAGCACTGCCCAAGACCCACAGTATACCTGGCCAACAATGGAAACTGTATCTGCATCCTTGTCTTAGTGGTATGTGTTCAAAAATCTAACAAATTATGTATTTCCAACACAGGCTTCAAAAGATGCAGGATTAAGTGGTTAAGTAGGCTTAGGCTAGTGTTTCAAGCAAGGTGCTTGCTTGAGAAATAATATTTATATTGGCTCTGTGCTGGCAAATATACAATCAAGAGACAAACCAGAAACTTTTGCTTTCAAGCTGTAACACTGTTTTAGGAAGGGAGGGATATTTCATCCCTCAGATGGTGGAAGAGGGGAAGCTTCCCTTATGCAAACTCTGAGCTGTGAAACTATTTCAGGCAGAGAAACCCCCTTAAAAAAAATCATGGGAATATTTTTTCACTAGTAAGGTTCAACTTTCCTTCTGAGAGACCAGATGAGCAAACTTCAACAGAAGGGAGATGAAAAAAATGGTATCTATGGAGAATGCTGAAGTTTGGCATCACTTTGCATTTTCCCCACTTGTCCTGCATTGAAGGCTTGAGCCATCCTCAGTCTGGGTTACACCTATACAACCAAAACCAGAAGAAAAGCCCCTTAGCTCAAAAAGCAATTTTATCACAACATGTAATGATTGCCAAGTGGTATCTGAGACTGACCAAAAAGGTTATATCATAGATTTCCTCATGGACTTTTAAACAAGCTTGCCTGGAGTTGGATAACAAGAAATTTAAGGCTACCTCCATCCTAAAAATGCAAAACCATTTCAAAGCAAGAAATAATTCTAAAGAAAATTTGTACATGCTTGATTGATTATCTTATTTTAATCCATATTAAAGCTTTAAGTCTTTAGGTGTGGCTCTTTAGTTCTAACATCTCATAAATTATGGCTATAATGAAGCAGTCATTTATCCAGGGCTGATGATAAATGGCTTGCCCTAGGAGGAACTAAAGAATAGGCAAGTAGATCATTTTCATATTTGGTGAAAACAATATTAAGTACCCAGACCTCAGTGATTGCCCTAATAAATGAATAATCTGAGGTGAGGGGCTTGGCAGTCAGTGTAAAAAATAACCTGAGCTTTGGCTGTCATTTGTCAGGCTTTGCTATGACAGCATGCATTATGGGTAAATGAGCAATCAGCAGGAACTATGTTATGGCTGGGATGTTTTTGAGGAATTTATCATATGCATTGCTTGGTACCTTTAAGACCTTAAGGCTTAATGGCCATAGTGCATGACTGCAAGCGAACACAGCTCTTATTTACCATCCTATGCTTCATTTGCACTGGATCCCCTTTTTTCCATGTATTAGGGGAGTGAGCCTCTGTTAGTTTTGCTTCCCAGACTTCCACTCATATGGGATATTCCAGCCTGCTCCATGTTATTTCTAAGGCACCATGATGTTTGAGGGATTTTGAGGATACCCTGCTCGGTATAGTACAGATGTCAATTTATGTTTAATGGGCTAAGTCAGTAGCACATGGATCGGATGTGTAGGAACAAAACCCAGGGGAAAGGCAAGGAAACACAATAAAGCACTCCTCCAAACACCTGAAGTGCAGTGGGAAATTAGGTGCTGTTACCTCTTAATTAGCCATGAAACATTCAGGTACAGAGAGGGGACTGCAGCAAAGGGTGTTAGCAGGTGTCTTGGCACAATAGAAACCTCTTTTTCCAGACTGCTCCCCGTGGGAGTGCAGCACCAGTGGTGTGCTACATGATGCAGTACATGAAGGCTCGTGGTCCTGTGACAGTATTCAGCCTTTCTGCTCAAAAAGTGCCCCAACTGTTCCTTCTGCTGCTGAGATCTGGCACTTTATCTTTCCAGGTCACTTCAGCTGTAACTTAAGGGGAGGAGAGACACAAAAGCTGCAAAACTCTTATTTTATCTACTGCTTAATTAATTAATGGACATATAAGAAGGCACTAAATGATGGAGAAGATCTGGGGGGACCCAGGTGTGCTGAGGACTGGGAGGAGCAAAGCAGTGGGGCTGAGGCTGCACACAGGGAAGGGGAGTCCCATGCAGTGGCCACTTCTGGAAATGTTGACATATGTGGTATCCTCAAGTGGGCACGGATGGTGAAATCCAGGGCCTGGATTTCGGTGAGACTTCTTAGTTGTGACTGAAATGGATAGGAATTTTGTTCTCCCTAAACAAACACAGATTAGCAGGAAAAGCATTTGGGTGAAGGAATGAGCAATGAAATGTGCACTTTTGAGAGGCTGGGGCTTGTGAAACAAAGCTTGTCCTGGCATCACACCGGCCTCTTCAAGGGATGTATGTTACATTAGGGTGCTGTTCTCTTAGCTTTCTTAAGCTTTTTGAAGGAAGAAGTGATGCAGGGACATGATTTTTTGTTTTGGGGTTGTTTTTGTTTAATATCTGAAAAGGATAACTGGACAAGCTCATCCCTGAGGTTTTCCACTGGCCTAGAAAATACCATCAGGATGAAGCTTTTCTGGGAGTTCTTAACTAGAACTTTGTTTTCTGCCCCTAAGGGCCTCATCCTGTGAGGTGTTGAAGATAGTAGAAGCAACAAGACTGTCTTTGGTTACTTTTAAGTTGGGCATTTTCTTGTAGAAATGTGAGCTTGGATGAGCATGCTTCAGTGGTTTGCTGGATCAGGGCAGACTTTCACAGTCTACTCCAGGACACAGTCTGCACTCTCAGCCCCACTCAAAGTTTGTCTTTCTGCTGTTGTGCCATCTTCCCAGCAACCAAAACTTTTTAAAATTGCTTTTGTAATTTTTTTTGCTGTCATAGAAGAAAAAAAATGCTCTGATCTAGTTTTTCTGAAAATTTAAACGCTGGTCTGCCACAGCTTTCAATATCTCTTTACCTGCTGCCACTTATACCTTTCACTTCTCATTAAGGAAACGAACCCAGAAGATTAAAGCACTCCCAATTTAGCTTTCTAAATGGGAAGTGATAGTTGAAAGCAGACCAGCTGAGAATAAGCGCCACTGAGAACTGCAGCTGGGCTGATGCCATTAGAAAGAGAGACCAATTCTTGCTTCTGATCTGTTGTTTGAGGAGGCTTGTTTATGTCTGACACCAGATGAATATGTAGTGCTCTTTCTCATGGAGATGAAAGTTTTACTTTAGACTGATCAGATATCACATCACTAAATGCTAAGAGTTGTATGAAAGTAAGACAACAATCCTGTCTATAAAGAAGTTCATTATTTGTGGAGTCCAGTAATATCCCAGAGATCCACATGAGAGTGGATCCTGAGCTTGGAGTGAGGGATTGTAAACCCTTTGCAATTAATTTTGGGAGGCTGAGCCCGACTAATTTGTAGGCACAGAGGGTGAAGGGAAAGGAGGGCAGAGGGAGGTGGAAGGTTCCTGATGTTCCTTAAACTGAAGCTTGTTTTTAATATCTGGCTGCAGTGCTCATTCCAGATGTTTCCCTACACCTCTGTATTTTTTCTAAGTTGATAAAGCAAATAGGAACCCTCCAGGAGCTGTAGGTCAGATCCTTAGGGAACATAACTTGGAAGCAGCACTAGAACCCACTTACCAGGAAGGGAATCACTGTGTGTTGTCCACGAGGCACAGGTGAGCACAGCAGAGGGTACCAGGAGCTCTGCTGCTCCAAGACATCTCTTTGTAGTGCAAACAGATGGAGAAAGAAATCAAACAAACTGGTATCAGACACCTCCAGACTCTAATATTAGAAGAAAATATGACACAAGGTAGCATTTCTAGGGAGACTCTCAGCTACATCTATATGAACAGTTTTTGTATAGGTATCTTACTGCCCATAAAATAGAGAACTTAGTAACAGGCACAACTCACTGAGCCACTGCCAATGAGAGTAGCTTGAAACTGAGGATGTCTAAAGCAATTATTGGAAAAATTGGAAATACCTGCTGTATTAATATATTTTGGGGTTGTGGTTTAAGCTTTGTGTCTGGACTTGTGATTCACCTCACTGAATCTGAGTTGGTGTCAGGAAATTAAAGGGCTCATTTTTTTCTTGAATTTATTTAGTAGTATATTTTCCAATGGAAAATGCAGAAGTAGAGTTTGCTGCCTGGCATTCTCCACACGGGATGTGGATGCTGAGCCTTTAACCTGAACTTTGTTGTGAGTTAAGTGATTGCTGTTTATCCTTGAGTATGTTATGAGTATCAGTTTGCTCTAAATATATTGCTTTTAAGTAACTCCTGGCAAAGAAAAGGGGGGCCTGAATATGCCATATATCTTTTATTGCTTAATTGTTTACAGTGATTGTAAATAATAATAATTAGGAAGTAGACTAACTATAAAGCCTCTTCTAGTAAAACCTAGGAGCACTGGTATGGCAGAATTTCTCAGTTTGAAGTGACTCTATCTTTGACAGTTCTCCTAAGGTAGGTTATTTTGGAGAAAACATATGTTTCCATTTTCTCTCCCTCGGCTTCCCTTTTAGTCCCCAGGCTCCACTGGGGTCACAGCAACATTAAGGCTTTTGTCACTGTGATTAATAGCTCTTTAGATCATCTTTAATTCACTCACTAATGACTGAGGGTCTTTCTGCTCTCCGAGTAATCGCGTGATGTATGAGCCGATAGTACACCTTGTGGCAGAGGTGAAAATCATTCAGGCAATGCAAATATTGTCACGGGGACAAATGTTTTCCCTGTTAATAAAAATTAATGAATTCTACCCAGGAGCTAGTTAAAGAAGCTCTGGTGAGAGAGATTCAAACACAAACAAGTTCTTGCTGCTTGGAACCATTAATTCAGCCTTTCTAGATATGTGAGGATAATTATTAGTATTTCTGCATCTACATAATAGATGAGAGAGTGGCAGGTTGATTTAATTACACAAATGCATTGCATTGCAGGTAGATCTGTCTTTCAGCAATGCCCACGTGCTGGTCTTCATTTAAGATGGGTTATTTGGCTTTGCCTTGCTCATACCAGGGGGTTTATTCCATTTACTTATTTAAAGTAAACTCCTGTTCTGGGCTGAATAATTACTTCCAACCAAGAACCACCTTGGTCAGGATGTCATAACTGCAAAAGAATGCAAAGATGTTTACATTTTTTGCAAGTCCCTGTTACACATCATAAAAGGTTGATGAAACAGGCTGTAAATTAATCATCTGGGAGAGGAGGAAATGCTTTGAGTATCTTATTCTATTTATTGCGTGCATATGAGTAACAATAAAAAGTGCTCTGTCCCTCATCCAGGTCGCCTGATGGGGTGGGTGTTCCTGTCCCTCACTTGGAGCTCAGGCTTCAGCTGAGTTGTTGGAAAGGTGTATTTCTTATTTACTGATGGAGCACATGCCATAGTTAATGCTGTTGTCATTTTTTGCTTCATTTTGATAGTCCCCAATTCTTTCTTCTGATGACAAAAAGCTATTGTCTCAGTGGAATAAATATTTCTGAATTACTTCCCAGTCCCAACCTTATCATTTACATCTTAGAACAAGAAAACAGTAAACTTTTAAAAGACACAATTTTACCTCTTCACAGTGCTTATCTACAAAGGAACATATTACTGAGGGGGGGAAAGAGCTCTAGTTGTTACTATTATTTCTGGTAGACACCCAAGGAGAGTAGCTAATTTGTTCTTCATTAATGCCAAGGACAAATAAAAAAGCGAGGACTGAATTATGCATTTATTTCCATTGTGCCTCTAACATGGGCTTCCACTCCCCATCATCCTCCAAAAGAATTCCCAAACCTTTGCTGTTCATTTCATGTGATACCATAGGGTGCAATAATATGGTTTTAAAAGAAGATGAATTTAGTGGTGAATCTTAATCGAAGGCAGAAAATTACATGCAGCCCCCCTGCTGAAAGAAGGATGGACAGTTGGCTGCAATCAGAGGGGCTTTTTTTGATAGAGCTCAACAAAAACCTTTTAGTGTTGGTTCACAGAGGCCTGGGCAAAAACCTTCAAGTCAAACTTATTTGGAATTTGATCAATTTTTAAACCTAGGCTTGATGGATTGCACCAGTTATCTACATTTTGGGATGAGCTGAGTCAGTCTTAGACTTGGGAGTAACTGGCAATGAAAATCACAGCCTGTGCAGCCCTGTGCAAAATGAAAGGTATATGGAGCTGACCTTTCAATTATTAGCACATGAGTGTATGTAACCAGGTTCCCCTTTTGACAACTAAATGCCACAGGGCCCAGGCTCAGCCCCTTGGGGTTTAAGGGCATTTCCCAGTGATTCACTGGGGTTTGGATGTGTCCCTTACAAAGGTTTTGCACTTGCATAAAATCCAAAGCACTTGGACTTGAAATTAATAGATTTTTATGTGAAAACTTCCTTTTTTATTTATGGTAGAACATATAAATATTCAATGAAAAGGATTTTTAATTTTTCTGTCAGAAGAAGTGTTTAACCCTTGTCTCAAAATGCTGTGATAAATTATATTGTCTTATATATAATATTAATAAAATATTAAAAGAACTGCTATACTGTACAAGACATGTATCTCCTAAAATGCATAAAGCCATATTCAAAAATGCATTGCCATATTAGAGGCCAAGTCAGTTTTATCCCAGCAGAATAACTAGGTAGGAAATTAAGGGTGGTTCTCCACTGTGTTTCTGGAGATGTGACCATGACTTATTTGGTGAAATAAAAGTCTGGATTTCCCAGCTCGCATCTAACCTTGGAATACCAGGCTCTATTGATTAAAGTTTGTTTCACAGAGAAATTGGGAAGGATTTCTTACTGCTCCCCAGTGATAAATTGCAGCAATCTTTTCTTTTATTATCACCCTGCTAGTCCTCTACTGCTCAGCCCCAAGTTAGGCACCTAAATAGGATCCAGATTTGCCAAAGTGCTCAGGAGTCAGGAGTTTCCACTGGGAGGCTTTTTCCTGAACTTCCAGAAGAATTAGGTAACGGAGACTGCCCGTTCAGTGTCACAGCAGGAACTAGTCTGTTTGGCAGCCTCGACCTAAAAGGTTTCAATTTTCTGGGTGTTGTTGCTTTTGCAGTTTCAGGCGTGTCTATAGAAGAGTGAGGCTATTTCTGCATCACCCTGTGCTTCTGGTTGTGGTTGGGGTGTGAGTGGACATTGTCCCTCCAGAAATCCTGTCTCAAAATACCTGAATCTCTCCTGTCATGTTGAGTGGTTGAGTATCAACCACTTTCCTTGACACTGAATTTTAAGCAGGTAGAGCAGCTGCTGCTGGAATAACATTAGGGTTTTCTACCTTTAGAAGAAAAAAATATTTTTCTCATAGAGATTACTAACTCTGTCAAAGGTTGAATATTAATATGAACTCTTTCAAAGACTGGATATGAATACATTGTGTGCACACAGTAATTATCAGTACGGGAAGGTCATTGCATTAGGACAGTGTTTTGTCTGGCTATGGAGTGTTACTTTCCTGTGAAGAGCCAAATCATCCCAAAGAGCCTCAGAGAACGTGTGTCAGGCTTGAATTTTCGTGTTTCTTGCTGATTTTTATGTCCTTGGGCTTAGTTTCTCATATTTAGTTTCTTCTAGTCCAGCTCTTTTCTGTGTGGAGAAATGTTTCCCATACTGCAGAGAAAATGCAAACAAAAGCAGGCTCCGTGCAAAGTGACTTCACTTGCTTTCCTAATCAGTTTAAGGTGGGAAAAGCCCAGGAGGACCACCTGTAGGTCTTTCCCAATCCCTGCCTCTGTTTTCCTATCAGGTTGGAGAAGCTGCAGCCCAAAGACCATCCATGCCTGGGCTTTTGTGGGATGAAAGCCACCCCACCAAAAATGGAGCCATTTTTTCCACGTGCAGGTCAATAGGTGGCAGATGGCCACAAGAGAAGGAGGGCTGAGAATTTCATGAAACCAATTTAAAAAAAGAAATTTAAACAATTGCATTAGAAGCTGGGCACTATGTTGTATAGGATGTGAAGGATTTATATTGGATGACTGTCTAATATTCCATGTAAGTGGAACTTCTATGGCCTTCTTTTGAACCTGAAGTAATAAAGAAGGAAATGAAAGCAAAGGTAAACTTAAAGTATTGTTTTACTCTAAATGCTTTCAGTAAAGGGCCTTGTTATCTAATGATTGGTACTAGATGGCTGGTATAAATCGTGTTGTTTGTTCTCTGCACTCATGGCGAGGGAAAGCAGAGGCAAAAGGAAATCAATTGGAACTAGCAGGTAACAAATGACCAGTCTTAGGCAAGCATAGCAGATGGGGAAAATAGAGTTGTGGGCATACATTATTAGGAAATGCAGTGGTGACTTTCCCCGTTATTTAGGAAACGCAGAAAAAAATGAATATTTTTGATGGAGGGAACAGCTCAGACAGTTAAGAATGTGTATGTTTCAATATTCAGTCATATTTTCAGAATTTTCTTAGAAGAGTCTCTTGCCCTTAATGCTGAATTATCAAAAGGATAACCAGAAAGTGTGATGGCAGTTTTTGTGGAGACAGGTGAGCCCACTTATTGCCAGCCCCCTAAAGGAAGCACTGGCAGAGCCAGGCTGGCAATGCATTATTCAGAGGCAGTTCCGGAGTTGCCCAGGGCTTTGGGAAATATTTTGGCAATACTGAGCCAGACTAAACCCTGCGGAGTGGCTACAGTATTGTCAGATCTGAATTTAGATGAGGAGTTCAGTAACATTGTGTTTGGGGATCTCTCTATTTACTGATCTTTATAGTTATTCAAGAAGAATCATTTCTGTGAAGCACAAAAATCACATAAAATAGTTGAATAGTGCCAGAATAGGTTGGTTGGTTGGTTTGGGTTTTTTGTTTGTTTTGGTGGGTTTCTTTGATGATGTAGTTTGTTTTGAGGTTTTTTTGAGATACAAGCAGGAAATGACCAACTCGGCAGCAATTCTTTTCACCAGGGCATGTTGACAGGTGGGGATCAGGGCTGGATCAACTGAGGCATGGCCAGTGGTGAGTTTTTGTCCCACTCACTTGCCATGTCCACACAAAACATAGGTTTACATTCCTGGTGTGAGCAAGATTTTAGAAAACTGGAGCTGGGTGTAGGGAAGAAAAGCATCCTGTGCATAAGTAAGCCCTGGGAACCCACCAAGGTGGGAATATCCATCCTTGATGGTTTTCAAGACCATCCAGACCATGCTGTGAGGGACTCTGTTTGCCCTGTCTGGAGGGTGATGATCAAGGTCCCCTTTGCATGGTCTGGTTCAGGATTTTGCCTCCTACTATGCTCACTGGGCTTATTTGAGATCCTGGTCTGAGTTATTAGTCCTTTACATGTAACTCTGTGTAGGTCATGGGGGCAGCTTTCTTTTTAAAAGCTGTCTCCAAAGATCTTAACAATATTCTCTGTATGTAGCACAGTGTATTAGTTCTGCAAGCAAAGCCTAAAATGCTACAGAGGGGGACACCCTAACACCTTGAAAAGTATCAGTAAAAACTGCTGAAAGCATTAAAAATAAATGAATCATAGGGTGAGAAACTAGCATGACAGGTAAATAGGCAGGACGTAAAATGCCTCTGGAATCTGTGGGATATTTGCAGGTACAAGGGGGTTTCTAAGTCAAGGTTCATTTACAATGTCTGGTTCCTCTCTCCAGGAAGGATTTCTAATAGATTCAAGGAGACTCCAAGCTTTTAGTAGGTCTTGGGAGAAGAAAGGCAGCTCTGTGAGGAGAGAGGTTTGGTTTGTTTATGGAGAAAACTCACCAGTCACGTTCCATATTGTGTCCCGCTTGGTAGAACAACCGAAGGCTTTCACCCTGAGCAGGAAATGGTGTTTCTGCACAATGGCCACAGCTATTGTAGGGAAACACCATCTCCACGGTGTGAAAGCCTACCTGGAGATGGGCTGCAGCCTCCTAGAAAGCTGCTGCTCCATCAGGAAAACATTTGTATTTTACAATTAGATGCTGGTTGTATTTTTGTTTTACTGCCCAGGATCTGTTCCAGCCTGTGGCCGCCGCACTGTCTGAATGGTGGAGTTTTGCCAAAAGTGAGCAGCATCAAATACTGTTTTACCATAACAAGTGCAGAGGTGAATGAGTGCTGTCAGGAAAGCACCATGAATACTCTTTTCAGTTATTAACAAAATTTATTATTTTGCTGGTAAAAGTTAACAGCAGAAGGCGAACATTAATTTCACATCTGCATGAACTCGTGCTGGAAATGTTTGGGGGCTCATCGGGTCAAAACAGCTAAAATCACAAATATTTTCAGTCAGTCGTGACTTTAAAAATATCCAGAAGCATATTTGAATGGAGAACATGTAAAAGAATATCATAATCTGCTCAGGCTATTATGTGAAACAGAAACAGGTTGAATAAATCATTACCTGTTGTTATTCACTCAGTCTGTGAGCGTGTAACACCACGAACTTGGGAGCCCTGGCAATGTAAAGGAACACATTTGGCCTACTCTTGTTGTACATCAGCCCCAGCAGTAGCTGGGATGGTGGATAAAGAAATGTGGTTTTATTTGTATTTCATCAACAGCTCTGAGCATCATCTTGGTTCACAATAGTTGAAGTTGTGTTTCACTACATGGATTTTTTTCCAGCCGGATCCAAAGCTTGAAGAAATTCACTGCCATGACAGGCTCTATATACAGAGAAACATTTTGTTCACTTTTCTCATCAAGAGGAAAACTTACTGTTCTTCCCAGGAGGATTCAGTGGAGGTATGTCCTCCTGGAATGGTGCAGAAAGATAAAACCATCCAGTTAATCTGTTCAGGCTTCCAAACTTGGAAGGCTGAAGGGGTTTGAAGGAGTTCTTCAGCAGCTTAGAGTTAAGATAACTAAAACCAAATTTGACACAGCTCTAGGACAGGTTCTGCATGTCCTCCACCCTCCCTGAACATTGCCCTGTACAGCTTGGAGTGAGGCCTTATCCTGACCCCACTGCTGGGTGTGCAAAATAAGAGTGTGTGATGCTGACAGAGAGATGCCAAATGCAGATTGACCTAATTAATGAAGGGCCAATTGAGCACACACAATTATTCCACTTTAAAAAATCAGAATTTGGGGTTATTGGTGTTTAAGTAACTTCTTTGAGTTGTGGGAGGTTTGACATGACTGTCCTCTCTGATTTCCCTCTGGAAGAGGAAACTCCTTTTTGTGGACAACGCTGCCTGGGGGATGTTCAACCAAAAGAGATGGCTGCTTTTTTTAATGGAGAAACAGGTTTGTAGTCTGGTTATCTTCATTTATGAATTTATGGACTGAATATTTAGAATATGACAATGACTTCATTGAGCTGTTTTTTTATTCCCCCTTTTTTTAATTACAAAAGCAAATACAAATATTCAAATCAGATCACACTAATTAGTGAAACTAATTATGTTTTCCCAAGCATCTCTCTTCTTACCTATTCTGCAATGAAAAAATCATTTGCTCAGGGTGTAAAACGGGGGAAAGGAGATTGCTGTGACAATTAGCAGTAATTAATGAGAAGCTTTGAATTGCTTTGTGTTAACCTCAGCAGCTATTAGTGGAAAAGGCTTGGGTTTGCCTGCTGTGGGGTGTGGGTGTGCACAAGCTCCTTCCTTCCCAGAAGGAAAGCAAAGACATGGGAATATGACAGAGTTAGAATGGCATTACCTAATTTTTAGTGAGTGTTAGAAATAGTCATGTGCACCTGCTGCAGGTTCATATCTGTCTACATACTTGTAGCAAGTAAAATGATACTGGTAAGTGTTTAATTACAGGAATTTTTGCCTCTTTGGGGTTTATTTAGCTTAACTTGAATAAATGCATGACTATTGCAGCTGCCTGTAAGAAGTTATCTTCTACAGAGGCTTGTTATGTTTCAGAATTTATTTTTTCACACGGGAATGAAAAGAAATCTGAGAACATTTTATGAAAGGGAGACATGTCATAAAATAGGATCTTTTTAATTTAAATAAGATCAAGTTTCTTCCAAGATCTTCCAAGAGAGATCTCTCCAATGAAAAGCTCTGCTCTGACACACAAGACACGTAAACGTGATGGTGTTCCACCTGCATTCACAACTAAAAAGAAATACATCTTTTGACTGAAAATGTCTTTAATAATGATTAATTTTCAATGATCTTGCCACTTAAGCAGTTATACTGAAATCACTCTGTCAAGCTCATACCTTTACATTTTACAGCTTTTCCCTGCAGTGCTTGTCTCCTGCATCCATGGGACATGTGAAAACTGTATGACAGAGCCTGGCAGTAGTGCAAAGAGCACAGATGATATCTTGCCCCATGTAATCAATCAGTAGTTTGCCTTTAACAGTAGAGAGAACAGAATTTAATTGATACATTTTTGATTCGTCCATAAAATGCTTCAAAGTATTTTGCATAATTGGATATCCTGTGTGACCAGTGGAGAATACATGTAGGGATGTTTTCCTTTGGAAATATTTAGATTTTGAAGTTGAGCCACATGAACAGCTCCTTCTTTAGAAGTGACATGTTGGAAGAGTTGAGAAACAGATCCATCTTCTGCACTGCTGCTTCCCTGTAATTGCTTCCTGAAAGCAACTTGTCCTGGATGTGATTTCTGCAGCAAAGTGAGAAGTTGTCACATTAACCCACTCAAAGGGGAGATGCTGCTTTCAATTCTCCTCTTGCCCCTGCTCTCTCTCCTGATTTATGGATTAATTGTATGCTTGCTCCTGACACAGCTCTGTGTTGTCTCTGTCATGGTGGCTGGGATCATATCTCCCCTTGTGAGGCTTCTGGGTCTTAGACTTGCACCATCTCTAATTGAACAGCTGATGATTGATAATTGAATACAAGAATAGGCTAAAAAGCTTGGCTTGTGTAGCTGAGGAAAATGAAGGCTGGTGGAGGTTGTGTCTGATGCTGAAGGTGACAAACACTCCCAGCAAACCATTTAAGCTAAAGGACAGTGCTGGAACAAGTACAAATGGGCAATAAAGTGTCCATGAATATTCTGAGGCCAGACATGAGCTTTCTAGCAATGAGAGTAAAAGGAAAGACCTCCTTTTCCATGGGAGTGGTGAAATGAAGCTGTGTGAAAGGTGCTTCCAAACACCATGTTGGTGCTCCAGTGTGCTGGTGGACCAGGTAAACATGAGGTCAGTGCTTTTGGTAGACATACAATAATAGCAGGCCTGGATTTCCTGGTCTTGCATCCATGTTGGTAACCCCTTCTGCTGCAGATCAGAGGGCTCTGCCGATTTAGTTGGTTTTCCTGTGCTTGAAAGGAACACTTTAAAAGATGAAAACCTCTCAGTGCAAAAGACAGCAAAAACTCCTTTTGGCATCTTCCCTTTCCTGTGTGTCTTTGCCAGACTTTCTGCATCCCAGGCTGAATGTGGCAGACTGAGCTGACCTCCTGTGAGACTGAGATATGTTAAGAGATGGTGGGGTAGAATAAATGTGGAGACCCTTTGTCCCAAGGAATTTCATTCCTGAGCACAGCATTGTTTTGCTCCTGTGATATATGACCTATTTTTCTATATTCTCTGCTGAGTTGGGGAAATAATCTTGGTGAGGTGCTTTGTGTGAGGGTCTGGCATTTTGTCTGAAGCTGTGATGCTGGAGTTTTGTGCTTGATGGTGCTCAGTGTAATAAGTTTGCTTTCAAGAACTGGCATTTTCAAAAACATTTGTTAGCTTCATTTTTCTTCCCCTGACCTGAGCAGCAAGCCCCTGAGAGTGGAGTTAGTCAAGGTGGCACACTTGTGAGAAGCCTTTTTCTATGCATTTTGAGGGAAGGCAAAGCTTTTGTCCCAAGGCTCTGGATCAACCCTTACTTTGCTTCTGTGTTCCTCTGCATTGCTTTCTGTCACTGCTTTTAAAGTAGTTTGTTACTGGAGTTTGAAAGCGCTTTGCAGTATTTAATCTAATCAGCAAAAACTTCCTCATCCCATTATTTGGGCAATTTTGGGGGAGGAGTGGTTGTTTTCATTTGGGCTTTATGATTTATACTTCATTTTTATTCTGGCATGTTTGTTCAGGAGGAGGATTTTTCATTACTTGCCTTTGTAGTGATTGTTTTGTACTTTCTTGGGACAAACCCGGCTCTTTTGAAGGTCTGCATGCTTACGTGCAAAATATTGGCAGATCTCTGAGGCTGAGGAATGCAGTGGAAACCATAGTGCATCCTGTGCTTTGATTGCTGCAGATCTCCTTGTGTTGCTTGTGATTATGAAGCAGAGTTTCTTGCTTCTAGCACCTATCTGTGCTAGGTTCTATAATTATTCATATTAAGCCCAATATGAATATGAATGAACCTAAACCTACTGGTGGTTCCTAATAAAACTAAGAAAATTACAAGAGGTTTGCTGGTTTGGTTGTCCAACTTGAGGCAGCTGCATTGTTTTCTGGACTCCTGCCCTGGGCAGGATAGAAGCTCCAGCATCTTGGAGAGCCCAGACCACTGGGTGAAAATGAAGACTTAAATGTACATATATTTATCTCTCTCTATATGTATGTCTTGGATATATATTCCAGAGTGAACAGTGGGACACTACTCACATCTTGGTTGTACACATCATGTAAAATGTATCTTCCTCCCTTTGAATTTGTGTTTAACTCCCTACAAATAAAATTACTTTATTCACGTGACTAAAATTGGACTTAAGTGACAAACCTCTTGTCAGTAGGGATGAAAATATTGTGGTTTGGTCTCTGGTTTCCCTGGAAGAACTGAAATCTGCTACCAGTGATAATCTGCAATGCCCTTCTTGATAGGTTTGTCGGTGCAGCTCGACTAGTTGGGAATTGTATTGCACATGTATTTTGTAGATTGGGATTTGAGGAGAAGAGGATGGGTAAGGCTTGGAGTTGTGTGGATTTCATAGGAGTTGGTTTGCACCTCCAGGCACTCGATTTGAGAGCAGCCAAAGAAATCAAAGAAAATTTACCAGATCTTCTATGTTGTTGTTGCTTTGGAGGGCTTTGAGGGGTTGTTTCGTCTTGTGTATTTGGGGGTTTTGTTTATCATTGTTCTGGAATGACCAGGTTAATTCACCTGAACTCCTTTTCCTATTTATTTTTATGGTTCTTTCTCTTAATTTGCAACTTTGCACCTTTTTAAGATTTCCCATTGTATGCACAACTTTAGCTTATTTTTCTGGTGTGTTTTTATTTTTTCGTCTCAGGGAAAGTGGAAGGGAACAAAAACAAAAATAATCTTGCATCACTAAAAATATGAGCTTTGAGAATTATGATGTCCAGTCTGTATCATCAGGTGGCTCTTTTGCACTGGGGGAAACAACATTTGAAAAAACCAATATCCAGCAGGAATCCCTCATGGGGTTAATGCTTTGAATTTTGTCCTACTTTGTCCCCACTTTCCCATGTTTTTCTTCCACAGCAATATGTCATCGTGCAAATTCTGGCAAAAGCACAATTATGCACTCAAAACTTATGAATTAAACTCCCCCCAAACAGACTTTTAAAGGAAATCCTGCAGTGTTTAACGGTGTGGGGTTTTTGTGTACAGTAACCCCCTCTGACCACACTGGTACAGCAGCCCTAAGGGAATTTTCTTTTTCCCCCATTCCCCTCAGACTCTGACACTTTAAATCCCATCTTCATAATTTTATTCATCTCATGGGGTCTGTGGACCTCTGGCACTAGTGATGAAGAGGACACTGAGTTTTCTGTGTTCAAATGTGGGCACCTTGGCTTCCTCTTCTGCACTGAGGGGCTACAAAAACACATCTCTCTCTCACTTCTGGCACACTTTATCTGATTTTGGCTTTCTTAGGCAACCTCCAGGTTGGGGTGCTAGTTATTTTTTTTTCCTGTAGGAAATGTTATGACATATCTATATGCATCTCCTCTCTCCATTGCCATTCCACATCTCTGATGGTTGTGTAAACACTGCTCCTTGGGATGCACCAGCATCACAGGCCTCCTAATTTGTTGCATTTGTAGTTTGGGGTTTTTTTTGTAAATACTCTTTGTGGGTATTAAATAGTAAGCAGATGTCCATCAGAAAATGTGCTTTATAGGCTCTCTTTTGTTTGACAGAACTTTGAAGAGCTGGTATGTATTGCCTAGTAGCTTTTATTTTTCAGTCATTTATTTTAACATATCAAAAGGAAAAAAATTAAAAATTTTTTAAAATAGGCTTTCACCAAAATTGTGCTGAAAATGGTTGAGTTAGCCAATGATTCCAAGTCCCTATTCAACTTGGAGTTTTGTAACTGAGCAATCACTCCTTAGGTATGTGTATGTCTGTGCTGAGTGAACAGCAAGTGCTCCACTGCTCCCAAAAACTCCTCTGATGTTTTGATGACATCTAAATATTCCAAGTGACTTCCTCACCTTCAGTACTTTTTCCACTTCTACTGTTACTAAATAACACCATAGAAAATCAACTCTAAAGCAGGGCAGAATCACAGAGGGGAACTCTTATCAAAATATTTCCTCAGTGAAAGCTTTATGTAGCACCTCTGGAATCAAAGGGAGGTTTGTCATTGATTTCAGAAGTACCTCTCTTTAAAGGAGGAATCGGACAAACCCCTCCTCCTCCCCACAGATCTGATATATGGCACAGGATATGCAGTTTTCTCTGGTGCTTCCCAAGTTTGCAATTTGTATTTCACCTTAATGCCACTCTGTGACTTTATTGGCAACCAGAAAAGCTCCATCAGGATTATAGAGGTTTTGCCAACCTTTCGGTTGTTATAGCACTTTTTTAAAGGAGTGTTGAGTTATTTTTAGTTAGGTGCCACATGAGTGGGTTGATACCAGCCTGCCACCAGAGCAAAGTCATATTTTTTAAGTGACTAGGAGAATACATCAAAACTCTGCTAGCACTTTTATGGATGGGGGAATATTTGGTTAAATAGATGTTTATCTGGGAAAGTCATCATCTGGCTAGCAGCATACTGAATGTTTCTAAGCAGCTAACTTATGTATACTAAACAAATTTGGTTTGGCTGCAGCTAGAGCTGCCCTGTGGAAATTCTCAACATACATTTGTTTGATTGAGCTGTCATTTTCAGTTGATCTGCTGATGATCTGTGTCACTTTGTTTAAATGTCCTGGTGGGTTTTTATTCTTTTTTTTTTATTTAATACAGTGCAAAACCAGTCTGCTTTCTGTGATGGATTAAATTGAGGTGAAATTTGAGAGTTACTCCTGTTTTCGATTTCTGTGCCCTGAGACAGGTGGGCTGGAATGACAAAGAACTTCACACACAAACACATTAAAACCAAAATGGAATGGATGCCCTTATGATTTAAAACATCCGTAGATGTGTCAACTACCAAATGCTCCTGTTCAAAGTAGTTGCTGGGATTTGCACTTTAAACAACAAATGGTATTTACTTGGTCTGTCCTGCTCAGCTAAAATAACTGGACAAAATGGATGCTGAGCTCTTTTTCTCCTGCAAAATTTCCTGGAGTTTTTCCTCTTTTGTGAGAGAACACAAAGTTAACCCCAAGACATCCCTGGTGGACAGCAGGCAATGGAAATGGGCTCTCCAGCATGGTGGGAGTCTGTCAGCCCAGTCTGAGAACTGGGCAGCATCTCTGGTGGTCTCAGCCCTGGAGACATCCTTTCTGCAGGCACTTCCTAAGAGGTCAAAGGACTACAGCACTTGGTTCAGGTTTTGGTTTTTTGTTGGGTTTTTTTTGGGTTTTTTTTAACTTTGGAAAGTATTGCTCAAGCTTTGGGCTATTGGTTGTGCTCCCTCAAGGCTGGTATGTGTGAGATTCTGGTGCTTCCCTGGATTTTGGAGGGGAGTGATGTTGCCTTCAACAGGGAAAAGTAGGAAATGTGGTGCAAGGAGGAGCACAGCACTTGGGAGAGGAATCCCATAGCCAGGCTCATCTTGGTGCTTAGCCCCTACCTGGCCACCTTCTAGCTGACCATTCCATAGTCCAGTCTAGAACCATCACTGAAATGCAGCTTTCCCTGTCCTCAAGGAGGGCTTTTAGTGCAAGACTCACCAGATTTCAGTGTTTGCTTTAGATCTCTTTGAAGGCTGACTTTGCTTATCTCCAGCTTTTCCCATGTGGGCTGGGATCTGCACGTGAACTGCCAACTGCAGCTTTGAGGGGAGCAGGACCAATGGATGCCATGGCCAGACAACTTGATGAATTTTTAAAGGTGCCACTGCTTTGGTTTGTGACCTTGGGTCTGTTGTGTTCACCCACCTGGTGCAGCTGGGGAGGTGGGATCATTGTTGTGCACAGAGTGCTCGTTCAACACTTTGTCACGACAATACTTGTGTCTCTTCCCCTCCACATGTTTGGAGTTATTGCATGGCCCTGCCCAGCTTGCAGAAATGAGGCTCACAGGAGCCTGGAGAAGGTCAGCTACACACCAGTCTGATGCTTGCTTTGAAAAGTGCTCTGGGAAGAGCTGCTTTCCTTTGACTTCAGTTTCTACTGAGCTTACCAGGGAAAACTTAAAATGCAGTTTTTGTGCTTCCACTTCCTTACTCTGGAAACTACTTCTGTGAGCAGCAATCGCATCACCGATGCTTGAACAAGTGCAGTCCACACTGCTCTTGCTCTGCTCTTCTTTCCTTGTAGAGACACTGATGCTGAAGTGAAGGGTATCTGAAAAAAGATCCTTTTCAGGACCACTTATAGTTTTGTGAGGAGTAACAGTCTATCTTGAAAACTTCTGAGTGCTTTTTGCTTTATTTTGGACTAAGGGAATTCAAGTCATTCTCAGAAAAACTTGGGGAAAGCCACAGTGTTTTCCTAAAATAAAAAAAATCCCCAGCTTCTTAAGCCACTTTTGCTCAAGGGCTCCATCACTCCTATGATTTAGGATGTGTCTCTCTGTTTATATATAATATTATATTACATATGCAAGTTGTATATATACATCCTTGTCATTATAAACAGTACTTAAATCCATGTCTGTAAACATAAATAGACATATAGTTAAGTACTCTTTATAACAGAAGATTAGTCCATTGTGACATAATAAGTAGAATTAAAGTATATAACAACTGCTTGTTAGTTGAGCTTGTAGGGTCCTGCAAGATCCTTTGGGATGGAGAGCTCTGCCTGGGCCAAGGTCTCTAATGGCATGGCATCCAGTTACACGAGGGCTGAATTTACTCCATTAAGAACTACGTATTTATTTAAGCTGTCATATATCAGCCTGCACATGAAAACAATAGAGCTTGTGAAGTTTGCCAGTTTGGGGGGAGGGGGGAGGGGCGTGTAGAAAAAAAAGCT
>VXAU01004203.1:70919-147479 GCA_013399695.1 Formicarius rufipectus | reverse complement strand
GGGGAGGGGGGGGGGAGGGGGGAGGGGCGTGTAGAAAAAAAAGCTTATTTTTCAGATTTGCTTCCAAGTTATTGGGATGAACCAGAAGCTTTCAGAGTGCTGATTTATTGCTCTCCGTTAGCAGCTCCCCAGGAACCCTCTGGTTTCTCCAAGATCAACATCTTCATAGAAAGTGATACAAGGTGTATGGAACAAAGAGGGGAATAAATTACATTAGCAGTTAACTTTCTTTACAGTTAATATATATTAATAAATATCTACAAAACATTTGAGGCTTTGACCAGGAAGCCATGTAAAATAAACTGTCGTCCTACTCTTTTTTTAAAGTTGAACTAGATCTAACTGATGTTAACTGTTTCACAGTGGGGGTCTCGTTCTGGTTTCACACTGGTGTCACTGTTGATTTTGGAGGGGGGATGTGATCAGAATAAGGACTGTCATTCCTGCTGCCTTACAACAGGCTACTGGTGCTACGAGAATACTTGGCATTTCCATACTGTCCTGCTTTGCATCTTCAAAGCACTGGGGAGAGATGAGCTATTCACCATGGAGCTCATCTGAGGCAAATGAGATAATATGATCCCGTGGAAGAAATGGGAAACCCAAGAGGGAATGGGAGAATTTGTTACTGGATATGCTTGTAAAAGCAACTGAGTGTGCAGTGTCAGAGCTACTCTCTCCCAGTATAAGCAAAGACGCTGGTTTGATAGACCAGAGAGGTGAGAGCCCAGGAGGTCTTTCCTCTTAGTCCTGTGTGTGCTGAAATATCATCTTGATCTCTTTCTAACCAACTGCTCTTGAAAAACCTCTGTTCTTTGCTGGCCAAAAACTCCCCAGTGGTTTCTGTGTCTATGATATCTGTCTGTGGAGTTTTGGCTTGTGTGGAGGCCTCCAAACATGTGGGACAAGGATTCTGTGGGCAGTGGGGCTTTTGGTGCTGGAGAGCTGCAGTGGGAGCCTTCCTGTGAGTACAGCAGTGCAGAGGGATGTAATGAATTTTGCTCATTTTTCTCCAAAGAAAAGGGAAAAGGAGTGAACAGAGGTGTTACTCTGTGTCCAAGTGAAGGGAGAAGCAAAAGACTTTTTGACTGAGGCTGAAAATACCTGTAAAAGAGGGAACAGGCACCTCCCAGCATCGGCCAGGGACCACCAGCATGGGAGAGAGACGAGAGTGGAAAGCTCTTAGATAGCGTTGAAAACCTCCAGACAGTCAACCACAGAGAAAACACCCTTCAGAGACATGCTAGGTAAAAATACAGCCAGACAAACACTCTTGGAGTTTCTGAATTACATGAGGAACAATTTTATAGGAAAGAGGTGACAACATCCTGGATTTGCCAGATTTCTGCAAACACTTTTCCTTTTAAAACAAGTCTCCTGATTGCTCAGCAAAACTCTCAAAGTTGTAATATTTGGGGTTTGCATTTTTTTTCTATAACTTCTCTGAATGTTTTTCTTTTTCATGATTTTTTGGTAATAGCATTCAAAAGAAAATGAAACAGTTCTGAGAAGAGTGGGAAGGGAAAGAAGTGGGAGAGTGGAGAGGAAATGAAGGATTTTCAGGGGAGAGCTAACTTGTGTTTTTTGAGAACCCTCCCATAGCAGAGGATGCAGACAGGGCATGGGGAGGGGGCTGTGGCTGCTGGCAGCTCAGCATCATTCATGGGCTGCAGCACATGAAGTCAGTGGTGAAGGAGGAGCTGGACCCTTGTTTTACCTTTGTATGGATGCCTTGATTGCAAAGAGCCTGGTGTTTCCCCTTGTCCTCTTATACAAAGGCCAAGAAAAATAATTGCTACAGATTCTTGTAGCTCCTCACACTCATGTATGCCACGACTTCCAGAAACAATAAACTAACTTCGAAAGGTAACAGAACTTAAGTGTACTTAAAGGGTGTAGTTTCCTTCTACCTCCATCCTTGTTTGAAGTCATACTGCCATGGGCTCTGGGGTTTGTTGTAGGGCAGCAAGTAGCTTTTGCCCAGTTTTGCTTGGATATGCCTGCAGTAAATGCTGTCAGTTCCACGGACAAACCTCATCTGCATCACTGTTGAAGTGATTGTTTCAGTAAACTCACTGGCAAAAGTCCCACTGACTTTAAGATACCCCATAAATCCCGAGTTTGATGGGACAGACCAGCCTTCTGAAATGTGGCAGGAAACACAAGTACATTTTATTGACCATAAATATTTTGTTGAGATTGAGAATTAATTAGTGACTAATTAAAATGTATAGCTGGGGCAGGTAGAATTTTGTCAGAACAAATTGGAAGAGTTTGGAGGAATGGGCAGTCTCTGGAGCAAATTGGTGGAGATAATGTCAGTAAATCTGGTTCAGATGCTCTTTTTTCCTGAAAAACATGAAACAAAAATATTCCTGTGCTCTGAAAAAATGTGTATGTCTTGTTGAGTAACGTACCAATGAGAAGAACTTGTCAACTGAGTGTCCTGGGAACAAATTGTCATCCAAGTTTTGGAATAATCCTACCCAAAACAATGTTGCCATGCAGGAATTAAAACACGATGAAATAAAACTGTCCCAAGGTGTTGTGGTTTTTTTTTGTTTGTTTGGTTGGTTTTTTTTGTTGTTGCTCTAGAATGATGCAGAATCCACCCTCACACCTGACATGAAGGATAGTTGCTCTTAAGATTCATGGTTTTCCAATCAGCTAAGTATGTCCTGTGTGTTACTGGGTGACCTTCTGCTGCGAAGTCACTTGCAGGAAAAATTGTGGCCTTGTATCTCCTCTGAAACAAATGCTGGAAGCCAGTCCTGCCAGACCTTGAGCTTTTGAAGTGGACAGTATTGCAGGATTAATTAGCCAATACTTTTCCTGATTAGTGTATTTGTTATGAGTACTTCTGTTAGTGCTTCAAGGACTTAACTACAGTGTATCACAGTGTCACTTGAGTATAATTAATAGTCTCTCACTGTAATTGCATAATTAAAAAGCTGTCTGGTTGCTGGTGCAAAGCTCTCTGCTCTGTGGCAGTTCAGTTTTCCAGAGGCAGCTCCCCAAAGGTCCATCCCTCCCTGAAATACTTGGGCGTAGCACATGAACAGGTACATTGCTGTGATCCTACTGGGTCCACCAGGCTGCCTTTAATAATCCCTCAGCTCTTGCTCTTTTATCCCTGGGTTTTTTTGGGGTTGTCCTATGTAGGACCGGGATTTGGACTCTGGTCCTTGGCCTCTTTTCTAACTCAGGGTATTCTGAGCTGTCTTCTCCCTGCTGCTCTAAGTCCTGTACTCTTCCCAGCTGGAGTGCAGGTCTCCTCTCCAGTGATTTCCTCAGGGCTTTCTTGCCCTGGTGGTGTGACTGTACAGGCAAGAGAGAGGGAGTGGGGTGGCTGAGCTGTCACTGGGTCATTCTTTTTAGGCTGTTGATGCTTAGAGTGAGAATTGCTCACCTTTCCAAATCAAATGGAAGGGTGTTTGTTAGGCGAGTGCTGAAGGGACTGCTGGCAGGAAAGGGTTAAATTCCTTTTTATTCATAAAGTGCTTTTGAAACAAAACTTCATGACCTGGCTTTTTTTTTTTTTTCCTCCCCTCCTCCTTTTCAAGTGATTACACTTTGCTGCATTATAAGGGAGCGAATGCATTTGTGTCCAGGACCGTACTCTGCCAGATCCTGACATGTTCAACATCTCCTGTGGCTTACCAAACACATCAGGGATGTGGACCTCCCTCTGTTTTCTCATTATGCCAAATAATGAAATGTGGAAATAATTCTAATCCTTTCTTCTGGTTGTGCTGTACCTCTGAAAATATGATAAACTCAATCCAATTAAAAGTCATTACCTCTACAAGGCTTAGTCTCTATCTATAACCTTTGTTTTATAATTCACTCTGTTATCTGTCTTCATTATAATTTGGTAGAATAGTCATCTTTTATTATTGCTTTCTGTTGGAAAGAGGCATGTGATTTCCAGTGCTACTTTGTGACACATCTCAGTTTAAAACAGTAAAGGTCTACTAATGAGTAAAAAGTAGTTCAGTTACACCAATTTATTATATTGAGATAAAGTTTCATTTGTGTTGATTATAATATTATAGGTTTAAGTAATTGTTTTTATTTAAAAATGTCCTTTTGCAGCAGTGGATTTTCACTGTGGCAGAGACTGTTGAAGTACATTACCTTTTCTATCTTGCCCCAGCTGATACAGATTTAGTTAATTTTGTTCCTAGCTAGTATTTGCTGTATGTAAGAGGCTGATCTTGCTAATTCACGTTTAACCTTCCTGTCCTTAGTTTTGTCCTGGCTTTTTATGCTGTGTCAGTGTGAGAATATATGTCATGTTTACCATTATGGCAATTGAACAATGAACAAAAGCTGGTTCCTCTAATCCATTTTCCTCCTGTAGCAGTGACCAGTACCCTGGGCTCAAAATTTCAAGGTGGGCTTTTTTTTTTTTCCTTTTCCCTTGAGTCTTCTCCATAAAGAGAGTCATGAAGGGCATTAGTGAGTACGTGTTTGCTGCAGCTCCCCTCAGTTGAAATATTTTGCTAAGATACAAATTTAAGCTATTAGAACCTGAGCAAGCTTTGCCTCCCAGCTGCTGTGGATCTCTTCAGGCTCTTGCTAGCTGCAGATCTCGCTCTCAGTATATCAAATCCTACAGCTGGCATTTCCTTCTTCTCTTACCCCCCACTCTCTGTAACCCAGCAAAGGTTTTGAAAGTCAAATATATATTTATTCCATTGAGGAAACTTTATCAACCAGCACCAAAGTTTATTGGCACTAGCTAGTGATATAATGGGTAGTTTAAACCCTGCTAACTGCGAATAATTTTTCAGCTGTGTTTATGATTGCAGTAGATTCTAACAGACCAGAAGTACAGATAACATAAATATTTCTACCAGAGATGATTGTACTGGAACTATAAATAAAATTAGACTTAACTTGTAAATAAATTCAGAGCGTGCCAGCCAACATTTATAATCCTTTGTTGCTGCATGTAGTACAGTAATTTATATGGAAAGTGCACATAACACGAGCAGCCAAATTTTGCTTTCCAGTTATGCAGGTGCAACTTCCCCCGATGTCAAGGAGAGCAGCTCCCGTGCAAATGAAAGTAGAATTTGACCTGCAGTCTCTCAGTGCTGGACTCTAATTAAAAGCAAGTGTCTGGTCCACATCAGATGTTTTTGACTGTGTTACTCAATTAGACACGAATGACACTAGACAGAGCACCAAATGCTACTCGTTATTGTAGGGGCTGATGGTGAGAATTGCCAGAGACGACAAGCAGGTCTCTATGCAGTTACTATATTATAACTTTGCTCGTCTAGTACCAACACTTGGCAATGCTGGAATTACCTTCTCTTTAAGACCTGATGCTCTTGAGTGTTTAACCTCCTTTCTCACTTACCTGTAGACAGATTTCTCTGGGGTGCTCATCCTGCTGTTGAGAGCTCACTCTGCTCACTCAGTATGAGCCTCTTCTTTCAGGGTGGTTTTCCTCAGACACCGCAACTTAGGAAGAAAAAGCTGCTTCCCATGCAAGGAAGGCTTTTTAATTTGTCTTGTGAATTATCTGCACTGCTGTTACTGATGTGCATCTTGCCATGTGGCACACACAGAAGCCACCAGCAGCCTGAAGCACCCCTTTGCATGGGCTTCTTCAGCTTTGACCCCAGCTGAGCTCCCTTTGTGTCTCATGTGGATTCTGCTGCCCGTGTCGCAGCACCATGGGAAGTTGCTGATTTATGTGCTTCAGGCTGCCTTGAGCTGCCTTTTTCTCCTGCCTTTGTGCAGCTTTTCCTACAACTCCCTCTTCTGCCGGCACACAGAAGGGTTTGCTCCTTGTGGCTCAGCACTGAGGTGTGGGAGGCTTTGCTGGACGAGTGCCCTCTGTGATCAGCAGCACCACGAAGGGAAGGCTGAAATCTGGGTACCACATTTCCCTCTCATTTTGTCACATTAGTGTCAATCTGAGGAAATTTGAGTAACTTTGGCAAAGTCTAGGGCAGACAATGAGCTCGTTTATTTTTTGGTGGAAGTCTAAAATAATTACTTTAGATTTAACAGTTGTGTAAGAGAAATCAGAATCTGGCCTTTGGGGCCACCACATGGGTACTTTGGTCCTCCTTGCTCTTGTTGCGTGGTCCTTGAGTGTGGTTTTTGGGGCTGGACCTTTTGAGCATGATGAGGACAGCTTTGGTTTTCTCATGCTTGTGTTAGGGTCAAGTAACACAAGTATGCAAAATCCCCATGTGTTTGAAGGCTAATGGTTGTGAAAGTATTTTTCCTTGGTAATTGAAGTAATGATTCAGAACAGCTTCAAGTGCTGTGTTTATCTCTAAATGTGCTTGTAATCTCTTTTGTTGTACAATGGAACTTGCTATTTGTAAAGCAGTGTTTCTTTCCCATGTTTCATGATTTTTACTTAACTGGGAATTACTAACTCTAGTCTGCTTAGAATCTAATCTCACTTGATTAGGTCTGTCTGATGCTTTTCACAATGGGGTTCTGCCTGGGGCCCCCAGACTGTGTTACAATACAAATAATAATAAATAATTGTCATTAGGTCCAGCTCCACAGAACAGTTCTGTGAATAGGGAGCGGCACAAACCAGTTTCAGGTACGTTAACTGATAAACTGTTCAAGTAGAGTAATGTAGCTCTTGGCTAGAGTCCCTCTTGTGCCTGGAGATAGTAACCCAATCTCTGCATGTTTCTACAGCTGAGGATCCTGCTCTGCTTCTCTTCTGGCCTCCTCTGAGCCCTGGCCACCTGGTGTGGACTGTCAGGTGTCTCCCATTTCGTTCACTGCTGGCTATGTGCTCCTTTTGAAGCTAATGGGTTTTCTTCTCTTAATTTTCTGCTTTTCTTGACCTCCTGTGTTTTAGACTGATGTGGATATATTTTGTAATCAATCAGTCTCTGCCTGTAACAGGGTTTGTTTTTTCTTTAATACTTGTTCAAACAGCAATTCAGATAAAGGTGTCCATTTGTATGCAACAGGAAATGCCTGTCTCCTTTTCAGATACCCTTGCAAATACTCCAGGCTGATTTCCTTTACACTGAATAGTAATGCTAGGTCAAACAAATGTAAATGCTCTCTGGTCTCTCTCATGGATCTGATTCTGGGCTTCATGGCGTTCAGGTCCACCCTTGCCTTACACAGGAGAAAGGCATTAATTCACCTGATCCTACTATGCTCCCTAAAGCCTTCAGTAATGCATCCTTGCTAAGTGCTTGTATCAGGCGTGGTCAACAGATCTAGTGGAGCTCAAAGTTCCCGACATGTGATGGAATTCTCCCATCAAACAGAGTTATGTTCTTGTGTCTAATCTTTGGGACCAGGGGTCATCTTTCTCACCTTTGTGAAGTTGCAGGCATGAAACTGTGTGTCTCTTCTCATTGCAAAGAGCCACTTCCACATTTATCTCAGCCCTTACTTTATCCTGCTCAGAGGGTGATGGCGTTCTGAAGTAGGCTCTCTAGATGCCTTTGCTTTCAGCCTGCCTCTTTCATCTGGAGAAATCAACCATCCAGTTTATGATTAAATCACTGGTGGCCACGTGCATGAATCCAAGTTCAGGGAACTGGATTTCACAGAATCACAGAATATATGCCAATTTGGAAGGGACCCACAAAGGCCATCAAGTCCAACTCCTGGCCTTGCCCAGTGCCCTCCCCAGGAGTGATACCATGTGCCTGACCCTATCATCTAAATGCATCTTGAGCTCTGTCAGCTTTGGTGCTGTGGCCACTGCCCTGGGTAGCCTGTTCAGTGCCTGACCATCTTCTGGGTCAAGAAACTTTCTAATATCCAACCTAAACCTCCCCTGGTGCAATTTGAGGCTGTTCCTTCAGGCCCTGTCACTGGTCACCACAAAGAAGAGATCATGCCTGCCCCTCCTTATGTGCTAGAGTGTTTATCAATCAACAGTGACTTTGGGAATGTTTATCTTTAGCCACAATTTGCCTGAAGAAAGAAAGAGCAGGTGGTCTGTATGGATGTGTTTGTTTGTTATGGATGGTTTGGCTCTGGAGATCTGGGTGTGGACTTGATCCTTGGAGGACTTTTTGTGAAATTTGAGTTTTGACTGCCCTGAATCACTGATCAATATCACAGGCTAGTATGTTTTGCTCAGCATAAGATTTATGTTTTGCTCAGATAAGATCCTGTGACATTTTAGGTGCCCAAAGGCAGAGTCTCACTGAGCATGTGGCCCCACGTGCTCTGTCAGCAGCACATCTTTGCCTCGCTTGCTGTCGAAGCCAGGAGAAAGTGGTTTGGGGTGTGTTCAGCAACCTCTGCCTCTCTGTCATTAGTACCTCTTACCTAATTGCCCTTGGAGAGGAAGACCGTGCTGAAACTGCTAAAGAACATCCTGGTGGAAGGAAGTCCTCTCCTCCTCCCAAGTCATGCACAGGAGGCCTCTCAGTCTCAAAATGACCCCAGGTCCCAGAGCTGCAGCCATGGCTTTGGCACACTGCTCCCCATCCTCCTCAGGCATGGCCACGTGGACTCTTTCCTGCTGGCGTGCAAGGTTGTGTCAAAAGTGCAAACACAGGTGTCCACCCTGGTCTTTTAGTAGCAATTAACCTTTCCTCCTGGGTTTCCTTTGAAGCTTGCTCATGTTTTTGTTGTAAAATAGCGGTGAAGAATTTTATGGAAACTAACATCTAAGCTTCCACATTGCCTAATCTCATCTCCTCCCTTATCAGGGGCCTCATTTTTTATTTCATCCAGTTTCTAGTGGGGATAATTATTGGAATTTAAAGAAGCCATCTTGAATTTCAAAACTGTCGTGCTATCTGTGTGAATGATTTGCAGTTCACTGTGAAAATGATGCTTATCAGTGCAGTCCCTGTGTCTAATCCTAACCTTGCAGAGGTTTTCTATCAGTCAATATTCTATGGTTTTGCTGGAAGCCCCTGTGATCCATGTGGGTGTAAATTTTAAGGGGAATAGTCACGCACCCTTTGAAAATTAAGCCCAGATCCTTAATTTGTATACACTGGTTTTAATACAGCTCCTTCTATCATCATTTTCACAGATATGTCTTAATGGTCTTCCCATCTCTTAGTCATAATTCAACTCTATTTTGAGATTTAAAAATATATTTTTTGCTAGAATGCATTGCTATTTCAGGCAGAAGTCTATTTCAGTACTCTGTTCTACCCACACTGTTAGAGCTTTGGGGCATGCAGGCCTATTATATTTTCCAGAGCTTTCAAGCTGAAAGCCAGTGTTTAACGACGACATCGGGTGTGGCTGCTGGAAATCAAAGGAGGCACAATAGACCCAGCACACGGACTTGTCTCCCTGCCAGGCTTCCAGAGGCCGATTTATCAGCTGCAGGTTTGACCCTATATGGCTAAAAACAAGCGTAGCCAGAATGACTGAGATAAGTATAACCGAGGCCTTTGAGTCTGAGAAAGAGAAATTAAACTGGACTGTCCCTAGGGGAGAAGAAACATCTGTAAAGCTGTGCTTGCAAAATGTTTAAGGCTTGGCTTGTGCTGGCTCATGGACAGGCACTGCTGGCAAGTGGGACTGAGGAAGGTGTCTTTGGGAAAGGCACAGAGCAGGTCATTGCTTGCTGTGACTTAAATTATTTGGCTCAGATACTCCATTATGTGGTGGAGAGTTGACTGTGGGATGCAGGGAGAGCCTTGGTTTTGTTGCACACTGTTTGGTGGGACAGGGACAACCACAGCGCCTGTGTGAGATAGGCTTTTTTAAGGAGTTTGAGTGTCAGGCATCCAGCTGTCATGGAAAATCAGTGGGATTTAGATGCCTGAAGATTTTATCCCCCAGACCCCCCTTCCAGTGAGCCATGTGCTTATCATCATCCAGATCACTTTCCTTGAGCGATTTCTCTTCCTGCACCCCATGTGTATACACGGGGTAGAGTGGCAGTTTTGTGGTTTTTTTCTTATTCCTGTTTCAAAAACAGCTGAAGTCTTTTAGGCAGGACTGAAATCTAACCAGTTGGGGGAAGACATCTGAAGGGGAGCGAGCCTGCCCTGGGTGGACACAGCATCGCTGCTGGCCTGTGAATTTGGGGAGCACGTGGGAGTTTTGGGGGATGCTCAGGAGGTGTGGATGAACCTCTGCCACCCAGCAGAGCTGTTTGGGGGCAGTAGCAGAGATGGATCCTAGTGTGGTTATCTCAGTGCAGAGCAAAGTGAGTGGTGGCATCCAGGTGGAGCTGTGTCTCTATCCCTTCTGTGTCCTTATTCCTGTTCCTCAGAGTCCAGAATGAGTGTTGCTGTGGGCAGGAAAGTATGGGAATGGGCTCATAAGTGGTAGGCACAGAGAAAACTCTCTGCACTGGTGCTTTCGTGAGCTCTTGAGCATCTTTGCCAAACTCTGCACCGCTGAGCTGTGACAGGATGGCAGGATATGGCCGGACTTCTGAACCATAACCAATGGAAAATCCCTCTGTGTGTCCTTCTCAGCTAAATGGTGGAGTCAGTCATGATTTTCTACTTCTCGGAGCACCAGGTATTAGAAAAGTGACAAACTAATCAATATTGGGTTTGATTGTTAAAGTGCAGGGAGGGTTTGCCAAACCGGAGGCCGAGGGAATGGGTAGCTGAACTTTCTTGTGACATGTATGAGGTCATAGCCAGTGCCACATAAAAGAAAGAAAAACAGTTCATGGCTGTGAATAAATTGCTCACAGATGAAGAATCCAGTTTACCAGTCCTGTGATGGGAGCAATCTATTTCAATGATTTGTTATGTCCCAGTGTTTGTCTTAGGCAGTACCAGAAGCATGAAAGTACAGATATAAAACCGTGAGATAATATGTAACAAAGATGTGAGAGACAATGGGCTATGACCAGTTTCCAGTGGAAAAGGCATACGGTGCTAATCTACCATGGATAGTTTCTTAAATGAGCAAGAAATTGAAAGAACATTTTAAAGTTTCCTGTTTCTTCACTGAAACAGAGTCATTCTGAGTGCCAAGCCCAGCGTAACACTTTAATTTCTGGGCCAACCATATTATGCAAATATCCTCATGCTCAGGTCTTAAGTGCCTGATCTCTCAGTTTCAGTCCTTGGAGAACAGTATTTGCACCTCCTGTTTCGTTTTGAATTAAGTGGAATGAGTTCTGGTGTGTATAAAACTCCAATAACACTAATAATGAAAATGAATGTAAATAATTATGCAGTTTTTTTGTTAGCTTGTCTTTTTGCTCCTTTTGCATGTGTTTTTGGGCTGAGCACTGAGTTGCTGGTGCAACTAAAGCCCCTGCTAAAGTAACTCAGTTTTTTTTTTTTTTACTGAAAGGAATTTACAATCAGTCTTACATTTTGAGCTGTCGAAAACAGTGAGTTTTTCTTTAGCTTTTGTTTGTTGGCTAAGCCCCAGAGATGGTTTTTTTTTAATGTGTTTTGGATCTGCCCCAGTTTGATTGTTGGTTGTTTTTTTTTTTTCCTTCTGCAACTGTAAGAGGAGAAGGTTCATGTTCTCTATAAGGTGCTGCATGGATCCCGAGCTTATTTTAGACCATTGCATTTCTTGGAGGTCAATGGTAAGACACTGATTTACATCAGCGGAGGCCCTTGCCAAGAGTTGTGTGGTAGGCTGGATCCTTTCCTCCAAAGACTAATTGGAGGCCATCAAACTTAATTTTGGCTACTTTAGGTTCAATCTGTCTCTCTGAAAGAGCAGTAAAGCTTTCCTGCTTTTCACTTCTCTTAGAGTTCAGTTGTAACGTATAATGCTGGCTTTCAATTGTGATTTCAAAGCGTGTGCGACGCGCAGCGCTGTATCCGGGCCGGGCTGGACAATGGGTGTGCCTGCCTATACATCTGTATGTAATTCCCTCGCTGGTGCTCAGTGATGCAAACCACTTTTGATGTCAGGAATATTGAGAAACACTGTGTACCCCCCAGGCCTACACTAGAGAAAAGGCTCATGTCCTTCCAGGGTGAGGCTCTGCTGTGGGATTAGTGATTGATGAAGGTGCCGCCCTCCTACCAAACTGTCCTCTCCGTTTTGTGTGCGGGCTGAAATGGTTTCATATGCAAAATCTGTCAGGGTATTTCACATCCTACTGTTTGCCTTTCTTTTCCAGGTGATGAATGTTTGTATGAGAGCTTTCCCGAACTTCCCTTGGAGGAAGCATCAGAAGCTGATGGAGAGGCTGCAAATGTTCAGTGTCCAGCATCCATCAGCATCCAAGAGCCTCCTTCTCCAGCGACCTCCAGTGAAGCTTTCACCCCAAAGGAGAGCTCTCCTTACAAGGCTCCAATATACATTCCTGATGACATTCCCATTCCTTCAGAGTTTGAGCTCCGAGAATCCAACGTTCCTGGAGCAGGATTAGGGATATGGACCAAAAGGAAGATTGAAGCAGGGGAAAAATTTGGCCCTTTCGTAGGAGAGCAGCGACCACACCTTAAAGATTCCAGTTATGGTTGGGAGGTAAGATGCTGTACACTCTTCTGGTCTGTTGAGTTCTCATGTGTCTATAAACATTGGAAGTATTTGCAGAATTTGTGTCTTATTCTGCAGCAGCCAGAGCATATTTGTGTGCACCAACTCTTTTGTGGCTTTCTGCATGGAGACAAGTGCCAACTGAAAGAGGAAGAAGTCAGCAATTAATATTGCTCTTCATGCATGAGATCTATCTGGGTGGATATTAGTGGGTGATGTGTTGTTGGAACTGTACTGTTTTTAGTCTAAGTAGTCCTTGTACATATTTATGGGTGAGGGATTTGCAAAAGTCACTGCACTTTTAGGTTTGAAAAGAAGCTGAGTGCTGCTTTTAGGGTTGTCAACTATCACTGTGTGTCAATGATGATTGGAATAGCCCTAAAATCTGGTGTTGTGTGACTAAGTTGAACAACCTCATGCTACCTGGGGACTTGAAAAGCAGAGCGGGTTGATCTTCCTTCCGTTTAACTTACTGGGAATGTTGACATTCATTTGGTCAAGTACATTTGGATGCTGGTGTCAGACTCAGCATGGTGGGGATGGTTGGTTGATGTTCCTTCTGCAGGTACTCTGGGAAATGTTGCTTCTCCTGAAAGAGCTCAGGGACTCCTTTGAGTACAGGGGTTGGCTCTTGCTTTCCCTGCCTTTGGGGTCAGCATGTTTTCCTCGCTGTGATATCACTGTGGAACTGACTGAGCTGCTGGTGTATGGTCAGGCCAGGGATTTAAACATCAAGTGGTGTGTGTTGCTGTTGTGTTATGATGTAACAAATGTTCTTGCATGGCTTTATTCATAGTTTTAACAATGTGCTGTAGGAACAGAGTGTAATCTCAGTTTTCCATCTGTACGTTTCCTTTGGTTTCTGATAAGGGGAGCAGTACAGACTTTGCATGGCTCTCCAGGGGCATGGCTGACCTCTGGAGAGATGGGAGTTCATTTTCCCAGGAAAAATGGAGCGTTGCTGTGGAGCAGAGCCTCGCAGATATGGTGGAAATGGGGATTTGATTTGCTTTAACTGTCCATAAACGCTTGGTGAGTTCATTCCAAACTTTCCATCCAGTTGTTTAAACTCTTGAGACCTGTGACAATATGACAGAATAGTGTCAGGAGAAATTATAGACTTGGCAGCGCTCTATTGAGTTAACAGACTCTGATGCAATATAATTGCTAGTGAGAGATCTTTATTATTTGAAAAAGGCACCAGGAAACCATAAAATCTGACCTTTAACCACACCACAATTAAGTTCAGATATTGATCATAGAAGTTGAAGCAAAACCGTTGAGATATGGCTGTCGTTGCAGTTTAGCATACTCCAAAATTAGGGTGTTTTAGACTGGACCCTTGAGTCTTGTAGTGCAGGATAACTCCAATAAAACTGAGGGAAACCCATCTTGACTTTCACATCCTTAGATTTAGATAATATGCTATGATATTAGAGACTAGTTTTCCTGCTTTGAAATACTTATGATTTTAGGGTCTAAGATATATGGATAAGAAATGCATGTTTTGATAGTGCTGCAAGCCCAGCTGGCAGACTGGATCCCTTTCAAGCTGCAGGACTCCTGCCATTTGAATAGTGTTATGTATTTGGGACAGCTGGAGAAAGCTATTGAAACGTGTTGGAGCAAAATCACACAAAATCAACAGGCAAGTCCCTCTGCAATTTAGTCACTCAGCATTCTGTGGTGCTTAGGAGAGCTCAAAACAGAATATTTTTTCCAACAAGTGGGTTAAATGCCTTTATTGCTGTCAAAGGGAGACAAGAAATATTGGTTTCCAGAGTTTATACAGTGAGGAAAATGACATGTGGTGGTGGTCAGGGCTAAAGGATGGATGAGAAGGAGCTGGTAGAGCTGGAGAATTTACTGGTGCCCATTCCTGCCTTGCATGCCCATCATCAGTTGTGGAATCTACCACTTCTTGGGCTTATGCTTTGGGGTATAAAAGGGGGTAAGAAGCTGTTACTGGTGTGTGGGCTCAGGTAGTGCTAAAGGCAGTGTGGGATGCTGAGGCAGAGGTGGCACTTTTTAAGGTTTAAGTATGGTCTTGGTAATTTAAGCTTTTCTGGTAGTGGTGTTTTCTGCTTAAATGGGCACTTTGGAGAAACAGGGCATTTGTCCAGCCGAGTGCCAATAAGTTAACAAATGAGAATTTGTTCTGTTGGTATCAAGGTGAAATTTTGTTAACCTCAAATGGAGGAGGGATGGAACCACAATGTCTGTATGGCACTGGGTGTGAGTTTAGGTGGCTGTGCAGTATGAGAGGTCTCAAAATATTTCTTTCACAATTATAGTTTTATGATGAGTGAATTGTACTGATGTAGATTCTGGCATTATATTCTCTTATGTTTGACATGTAATTCCTACAGTAATTCTTGGTCCTTTAGAGGTCAGCTGTGGCTTCAAAAGGCATGATGTCCCATTCTGTTCATGCTGCTCACTGGTCCCACAGGCCAAAGAAAGTGTTTTGCTGTGTCCTGTCTTACTCATTTCCTCACCTCATATGTGCAGTGCTCCAAGAAATACAGAGTGGGGTTGCAACATTGCTAATGCTTCTGTACTTACTCAGTTCTCTTGAGCAGACTCCCCTGTGCCTACTGTGAGCATGATTAAGTTATTGGAAAAATCAGTTTTTTAATTTTTTGAGTTTAAGGTGAAACACTGAATGTGTAATGGTCTTTGGCTTTGAGATGAGGAAGGAAGACTCTCTTTTTGAGACAATATTAACATAAATAGAGTAAAATAGTTTTGGAAGTGAAGTCTTTTTCTGATGCTCCCTATATCATCAGTTTTGCTATGAAATATTTGCCTTTTTTTTTCTAGTTGTTTATGACTGCTGGATAGAGTCTCACACTAGAAAATTTTAAACCAGAACCCTACATGCATATTGGGGGGAAGAGTTTACAGCCACACACACATTTGGACTGTAACTGCATTTTTGGAAAGGACATTTTTATTCCCTTGCAAAAGGCTGTCATAGTTTTGGGTGTTTCCAGCTGTGGGAATACTTCTGACTTCCAGATTTTTGTGACTGATATCCATCTGAGTTGATACTGGGATTAGCCTGTAGTGGTCAAGAGAGATTAGGAAGCTGGAGGAAATGCTGCTGTTAAATTTTGCAGCCAGGCAGTTGATGATAAAGAAAAATGTGCTGCAGAAGGCTGAAGAATTTCATTCTTCATTCTCCTATAGCAAGACTCCCTATGGCACCGATGCAGAGTTTTGTCAGAGCAAGTCCAAGAAAACAGCGTCTATTGTGTCCATTTATGCAGTTCAGCCATAAAACATGCTCAGGGACAAAGAATTTGTTGTGATATAGTTGTGCTTGGGTCATGATTAGAGTGCTGTAGATCAGTTTAAATGAAAAGCCATAAATTTGAATTTTATCTCATTTTGTGGGCCCAGAGCTGAGCATTATCTAATCAGGTATTGGTTAGCTAAAGTACAAATCGAACGGGGGGTCACCGGACAGGGGGAAAGGTCGAGCTTTTTGGCAGTTTGTCACGGGGGTTTTAGTATTTGCCGGCAGCCCCAACATCCGAGGGGGTCGGGAGGCTGTTGCTCGGTAGTTGTTTGAAAAGGGAAAATTGACTGCTGCTTAATCAACAAAGAAAACAAGCTTTTAAGGGATGGCAGTAATTTTTTTTTTTTAAACAAAAGCAAGGGAAAGCAAATTTAGTTGATTTCATCGTGGTTCATGCCCCACTATGAAAAACAACTGGGAGAGTATTTCAAAGCAAGCCCTTGACTGGGTCACCAAAGCACACGCACCTACCTCTGACCGGCACCTTCCGGAGGATGCCGAACATCCATGCTCAGGCCTCTTGCTGCTGTTGCAAACTCAATCTCATTCATAAGGACAAATTCTTCCCAGCTCTTTTTATCCCAAACTTTTATTTCCTTACTAGGAGGGCAAAACCAGGAGCAATAAACTCTTATAAATCAAACCTGTCACAGAAGTAAAAAAAATATTTTAGAGCTTTATAAAGCAGCATATAATCTGTTTATAGAGCAGAGTATATTTTCCTGTCATGCCAGTGAGGCTGAAAAACAACTCATATTTGGTAGAGTATGCTTGAGCTGATGCTATTACTTCTAAATGGAAATTAGGAGACCATTTGGCTATTTATTTATGTCTCCTCTAACATTTTTGATGTGAGTCCTTGGAAAAAACTGCACAGCTTCCTAAAAATTTTTCTGGAGTACAGGCTTCCCACTAGTTTGTAGGGACTGGAATAGCTGCAATTTGAAGCTTTAATTCTGCACTCTTTGGCTTTCTTTTGGCAGTTTTAAAAATTAAATTTGGGTTTATTTAAGGTTCTAAAGTCTAGATGTACCATTTGTATGACACACTGTAAATTGCAAAATGTAAAGGTGTAGGTTTTTAAAGATGGAACCTAGTGTTTGTGCTCCCAAATCTGAGTTGTAGCACCTAAACCAATAGCTTGGTTTGCTTAGCATCCAAAACATTTGATTGTAATCAGTGGGAATTATCAGCTGATTCCTCTCTAAGTATTGATGGTAGTCCCTGTTTTTAGATCCTCTGTTGGAAAAAAAAAATAAATAAATCTGTCAATGTTGAAAGCAGCAATTAAAAAAAATAAAAACAGAACAAAAAGTATCATCTAAATATCTTCAAATTGGATTCACGCATCTTAAAACTTGAGTTAAGCTGTTCTTATTAAACAATGACACTGCTGAGGGAAATGACTCCTGTGGAGTCAGTGAACTCACTCCAGAAGAGAGCAGCAAATAATGTCTTTCTTCCTTTTATTTTTCTTTTTTGAAAGTGATTTCACTTCTGAATATTTTTCTTTGGGATAGTGGCATTTTGCACTGCCCTGATTTTAACAGACCAAATATTGGCTTTTTCTTGAATTGTTTTGAACAGGATTAACACGCAAAACAGCTCCCCAGTCAACCAGGTGGCTGGAAAGCAGGGAAGTATAATATAGAATCCTTGCCTGTGTTTTCTCCTTGCGTATGGATTTCAGTACTATAAAGACTCCAGGGATTTTTGCAAAATTGTTATTGAAGCAAAAGCAGGAATAAGGACGTGGCTTGTTCTGTTATTTTGAATTAAAAAGGAATGACTTGTTTTATAGTGGAAGGTGGGGCTGCTTTTTGATCAATACAAGACCAATGCAGTTCTGCAGAGCACGTTCTCCCCCAGATCAACAGATCATCCCCTTCTGGCAGCTGCAGGGAGGGAGGGGTGACATCCTTACCTTGTCTTCAGTACGTAGGTGATGCTTTATGCCATTTGCAGCTCAGCTTCGCAAGGCAGAGAGCACCCTGGCTGAGATCCAATAAAGCACTTAGGCACGGGCTTATCATCAACAGGATTACCCAGGTGTTTGAGTTAAGCACGTGCTTAGCTGCTGTGTTAAGCTCTCGGTTAGGGACACGGTGTTCGGAGCGCACGGGATGGAGCCCACGCCGCTTGTCATGCCCGGGCTGAGGGCGCACAAGGAGGTGCTCGAGGCAGCCCCTCCAAAGCTGTGCGCCGAAAGGACAGAGCTCACTGTGCCGAGAGTGTCACCAAACTGAATTCTTCTGTTGTTTGCATCTGAGTCTTGCGAGGCTGTGACTGAGCCAGGCGCTGCAGCAGTAGGAGTCCTGTAGAAGGACAGGTAGATGTTTCGTGAGCAGCGCGTCGCTGTAGGAGTCCGTGTCAGCTGTGCATCCCCACCGGCTCCCTGCCCGCTCTCACCGACACTCCGCTCGGAGATCAGACAGTTTATCACTGCAAATGAGCAAACATCAGGTCCTTGAATAGCAAGATAAGAGCAGGTGGGCTTGTCTTTCAGTTTGGATTCACTATATTGACAGCAAAGGGGAGGTGTTGGTCCTTTGGGTTATTCCATGTGGGTGGAAAGGGTTTGGATGGGACACCATGCAGGATTATCTTACTGTTGTCTTTCCTATTCCTTACTTCCACTCTTCAGTTTCCCTAATTCTTTGATGAACATGATTAAGCAGAGTCTTGTATCCTGGGGATGGTGGGATTTGATGCTCTGTATTTTGGCCAAAGACCACAACTCTCCCTTGCTCAGGCAAAGCTGCTGCTCACTGGAAGGGGAGCACAAAGTCTGCAAAGCTCCCTCCTCGGTTTTTCAGGGGAGCTGTTCTCAGAAAACATTCGAAGTGGTGTCACATGAGATAGCTGAGAGGCAGTAGTGGTTGCCAGGCCTTTGTCCTGAGCCAAGCCTTGCACCGGGGGCTCCTGCTCATGGGGGCTGATCAGTCACTGAGCCAACCCAAAGCCAACAGCTTCAGGAAGAGGCTTTTGTCCAGTGCAGGGGGTTGAGCAGGTGTCGGTGTGGCACAGCTGTAAAATCTGATAACTTTTGTCTCAACAGAACCTGAAATGGTTTGTGTAGAATTGACTGTTTCTCCACCAGCAGTGGATGCTCCAGTGTGTCCTTGACCTTGAGGGCAGGAAATCTCGCATTTCATGGCACGGTCTAAAGCCACAGAAACTGCTCTGTAGGTCTGTGTGTGTACTCCCCACAAAGCCACTGGGGTTTTAATTTAATCAGGAGGAGCATTAACTCCTGAGGGAAGTGGAGTGAAACCATAAGGGTCAAGTGGACTTAGAAGTCGGAAGGGGAGAAGAAAGTTTTGTTACCTTCTTCGGAGCAGAACTGAGGGGATGTTTTGTGAATTTGTATTCAAAACAAAGTGGTTGTTATTTAAATGCTACCAAGGTAGATTTTGAGTTCAGTAACACTCTGTCCAAGCAGGTAATAGCATTAAATTAGCAGATTTGTGAGATTATCAAAATATGAAGAAAAATTGGGATATGTCAAATGTCACTTTAAAAGCCAAAACAGTAAATTGATTTTAGCCATTAAGGAAGACAACAGCAGAAAGAAAAATAAAAAATATTAAACTGAAGAGAATAATAATTGCATCTAATAGAACTGACAATCATAATTCTTCCCATTAAATAAAAATGTTATAAAAAATTTATTATGAAATGCCACATTATGCAAGCCAGGATTCAAAGATGAGTTCTTTGCATTAAGTACAGTAGATGCCATTAAGGAAAACAGTCAATATGTCACTAAGCCACGGCCTGTAAAATTAAATTGATTTGGTAAATGTAAGTAAGATAGATCTGTTTGCTTTCATCATCAATTTTGAGTGGGTGAACAGGTGATGTCACCAACCTGGGAGCGATAAAGATGCAGGACCATCTGGAAAGCTTTGTGATGGATGGGCAACTGCTTTTGGATGGTGACAGTGCTGTGGTACTTTGTCACTTGGGATGCAGTACTTAATAACTTTTCAATACCATCATAATAAATTTCACTGCCTTATTAATATAGAAATGGTGAGTTATTACTGTGATGGCTATTGTAAATAACAAGAGATGCAGCTGTCAGGAGCTGATTGTTTGGGCATGTTTCTTTAAGCAACACAGTTGACTTGGGATAATCAACGTATGTCTATACCAGCAGAGTTTATTGCTCTTGTCAAAAGAAAAAGCGGCATTATTCAAAAATTATATGAAGTCCATAATAAACAAGTTTAATATATTATCAGACTTTTCCTATAAGTTTCCTAACATGGAATGATAAATCACTTTTAATAATGCCTTTCCATGTACAATAATATCCTTGTGCTGTGATAATGTCCGTTCCTAAGTATTCACCCAAGCAGAACTTCTGAAAAAACAGAAGGGTATCTCACACTCATCAGAACACTTACAAAATTAAATCTCCCTATTTCATTAAAAGGCTCTTTCTGATATAAAACTGATGGGCTCTAGCTGTGTCTTTCTTTTTTATTTTAATTGAACAGATGTAGTTAAAAGTAATCTACGACAAAGAAATGCAGACAAAATTATAACCATGTGTCCCTAAACACTGGCAGGAAAGAGCATCTGTGGGTGTTTTATGAAAGCCCAGCACTGCTCCGTGACATTGCTGCTAATGTCATCGGTCTGAGGACTGGAGAGAAGCAAAATGCATAGATAGCTGTTAGCAGAAGATGAATTACCAGATCAATCATTTAGCACCATTCACAGTATTACACCATTGTTCCCTGGGAAGATAATTAAATCAATGATGTCTTTCTTATTTGTGTAAAGAGGCACGAACTTGTAAAGAATATCCAAACCTCCTCAAACATATTATTGCTGGATTTTTTTTTTCTTTTTTTTTTGTTTAAGCCCTACTGACTT
Organism: Formicarius rufipectus; assembly: GCA_013399695.1. Taxonomy (NCBI): domain Eukaryota; kingdom Metazoa; phylum Chordata; class Aves; order Passeriformes; family Formicariidae; genus Formicarius; species Formicarius rufipectus. Next base: position 126,880 of record VXAU01004203.1, on the reverse strand, counting down.
TGCCTTTCAGGCTTTAGCTTTGTCCCTCTTTTCAATTAAATGTCTCTCCACCATTTCTATGACTGCTGAAAAGAGAGCCAGCAGTCTATTAACAGGCAATAAAGTTCAGGAAGCCTAAGACTAGTTTCTTGGGTCAGAGGTGAAAATTGCATGCTAAATGAAACAAAGGTGTGTCTTGATGGCTCAACAAGCAGTGGAGAGAGGAGGATACATGTGGGCAGGAGGAGATGGTCATCATTAAACAGAAGCAAAGGAAGACAGGAGTTGGTGTATGGCAAAATACTTATTAACCCAGATGAACACATGCACTTCAGACGATGCAGCACTGAGGTTTGCTATTTAAACCACCACGTTGTTTAAGAATATCATTGCAATCTGGGCATTTGGTCTAAAAAAGACATCACAAAACTTTTAAAACAAAAGAAAAAGGCCAAATCTTGCTTGCTTAGAGCCTGCAGATTGGGATGTGTTTGTAAGAAGAGAGCAAAAATATACTTATTTGGAAGTTAGAAAAGAAAACAGTAATTGGCTAATAGGGTATTTCTACCCTAGAGAGTATTAATATGGAGTTTTATTGTTGTGGCAACCCTCGTGTTTCCTGGTTGAATGGTAGGTGACACAAGCAAGAGTGAGGACAGAGATTGTCATAATCCAGCGTGATTTTATGTGATTGTGCTAACTTTGGCACATACAATACTCATTAATTTGGGAAAAAAATACAAAAGTTAAGTAGCCCTTCCTTTTAAAGTCCAGACCTCACGTTTAGTGTGGAAAGATGTAAAAGATCCCACAAAAAGCATAACATTTCATCAGGTGAAACCTACGGTGTAAGGGGGCTCTTGTGTATAGTGGGTTTCCCAAAGTGTTGTTCTTAGTCTTAACTTGATGAAGTGTATTGGCAACATGCACCGAGCTGGCTTTTGACATGCTGTGTTGGAGACCTGATGTGGAGCTGTTCAGGATTTCCAAGAGGAACCTTCAGTGCCCTCCTATCTTCTTGAAATGGCCTCATGTGGCAAGCAGGTTTTCAAAAAGTGTAGCTATTGGCTATGCGAGTATTTTATAAAAAAATAAGTCTGCATATTAATGTTTTCTAAGAGATTTGTGGTCACGGTTTTTCTGTTGCTTACAGCAGCAGCTATTTTAAAACCATAGCAGTAATGTTGACTTTGTGCAAAAAATGTGAAGCTCTTCTGGAGGGGAAAATGGAAGTCTGGGGCTGAGAAAGCTTCAGGGCTACTGTATTTGCAGGAAATGTTCTGTAAAGCCACATATTAAGTAGTCATTTAGTGATAACCTCTGAATAAGCCAAAATTTGCATATGAACCTGCAAAAAGTGATTTTTTCTTGCTAGTCTTAACTTGGTATCTAAATGAGCAGTTCATAAGGAGAGAGAGCCAGTTTTGTTGTCTTCCTTTAATGCTAAAACCAGAAACAATGCAGCAAGCCCTATGTCTGCAGAGGAAGATGGTGCTGATGCTTGGGGAGAGCAGATGCACTGCAGTGCCTTACCATGCCCTTTGAAATACACCTCTTTTGTACAGAGAGCAGTATCTTACCATTTTCCCTCAGCAGGGACTATGTGAAGAGGCCTTTTTCTTACTTGAAGACCTGTGGTCTCAGAACACATTTTCATCTGTCTGCTGACTCCAGACACTGCACTTCTCTTTACTTCCTTCATCACACTTCTCTCGTAACTAGTGCTACTGTCCTCCACGTCATCCCAAAACCTTGCAGTCAGCTGGGATCTTTGTTAAACCTTATGAAAACCCCTGTAATTTCATTCTTCCCAGCATCCTCCAAATCTTTTGTAAATCACATCCATCTCTGGCCCTTATAACTGGTCCTCATCACCCTCACTTCTCAGCAGGTCTGTGCCATAAGAGTTGTTTTTGCCTCTGACCTTGGCTGTGTACAGAATTTCCTAACCGGGCTCTGATTGCCTTTTGGTGCCTGTATGTATCTTAATTTTCTGCTGCATCCTTTCTTAGCTCTGCTCATGTCAACATTGCAGAGTCCCTCATTCCTTTAGGCTCAGGGCTTCCCTGCTCTTGGAGACACAGCCTGCTCCTGTCTTCCCCCAAACTCCTCCCTCTGTTTGACATATCACCTCACCAAAGTGCCTCAATCCTTACCGGCACATGGCCCCACTATTTCCTTTCAAAAGTTGGTTTGCTCAAATCATGCCCCCCAAAAGGCAAACATCTCAACTTCTGTCCTCAAAGCGTATTCCCTCTTCCTGATATGAGCAAAGCTGAATAAAACACGTGTTTTAGGCTGAAATAGTGCTGCCCTGATTTCACAATAGTTTAAATAATTATTTGAAAATTGTAACTTTAACAGAAACTGCTGTGTGTGTAAAGAAACTCTCGTGGCAGGATTTGGCTTGGAAAGGGTGACTTGTTTGGCATTTGCATTCAAATACTTTTGTGCTTCTGGAGCATTTGTAAGACTGGACTATCTGCTCCCACCACCCATGGCAACAATGCACAAGTAGAAGATGAAAATTCCAGTTTTCAGCCTCAGCATTCCTGAATAAAATTTAGCCGATTGCAACAGTATCATTTTGGGTGTGATTTTTAGTAGGTTTGAGTCTGAATGGGTTTAGAATAGGTGCTTGAGTAGCTCTTTGTCCCCATGCTAATGCCCCCACAGCAGTGGGAGTCAGGAGGAGTGAAATGATGACCCGAAATAGCAGACGGCTCCAAACAGAGATGGATTAATGTGGAACTGGGGCCCTGGTCCCATCCAGCCGGGAAGTTTCAGCCAGCCTGGAGGTGTCCCGTGCCATATCCCACCCAGGATCCCCCCCATAAACCCAAGGCCACCGAGCCCCCTGTCCTTCCACAGCACAGACATCCTCCAAAGTGGTCTTGCGCAGCCCTGGCAGGATGAGGAGCTGTGTGCCAGGCTGAGCATGAAACAGCAGGGGGGATTAAAACCCAATTTGCCCATACTTGGATGGGCTTTGTATTATTTCTTATATGTGACGGACGCATTTGATGTGTTTGGAAAATTTGGTAGTAGCATTCCTCTTCCTGTGATAGTGCCAGGGTTGCTCTCTGATGTTGAAGAGGAAAAAAAAAATCCTTAGTGTTGGGAATTATAAATAATTTGATGCAACAGGTTTAAGTTACCATTTTTGTGGTGAAAAGAAAAGCTTAGCATGATCCAGATTTTCCTTGGTTTCCTCCCATTCTGCTGAGAAGCAGAGGTATTCACATTTCTTTGTCTAACAGTTTTATAATGTCTTAAGAGATTAACAGTGAGCATGAATGAGGGGCTGAGGATTAGACGACAAAAAGCCCGAGCCGTCCACTACCTTGTTTGCACATTTTACATTTTTCAGCATTGCTGAGTGAGTATAGAAACTAAGGAAAGATAATAAGGACCAGAGTCCCAAAAGTGTTTAGTGATTCAAAAAAATTCAGATGCCATGTCAGAACTGACAGAATGATGGAGCATTATGTGGCAGGACCCACTTTTTTGTCTTAGGGTAAGCTCTTGCCCTGAGTGAATGCAGATGTTATCGCAGGATCCCAGACAGACAGTCAGTGAAATGTGACAAGCTGTCAGCAAAGTTACACTACGTTGAGTTTGCTAAAATATCCCAAAGCTTTATATATGGTGCATATATATATAAAAAAAAACCCTCTTAGCTCAATCAATTGCAGAGGGGGTGTGTGAATCCTGATTACAGTAACCTTTCCAGTCGGGAATCCTTTGAATGGTTCAGAAGTGGCTGTAAAAGTTTTTTAAGAGTAGGGGAAAATAATCATCGGAAATATTTGGAAGGTTGCATTGGCATCACTAAGGTTTCTGAAGGCAAAGCGCATGCATGGTAAGGCTGTTAACCACATGTCATACCGTGTCAGTCCTTCCCCGAATGATTTGGGTATTTACCCCTGTGAAATGCTTAGTCAAATCAGTAATAGCAGCCAGCAAAAGTGAACACTACCAGGGCTCAGTCTGGCTTTCTCTTTAGCAGGGTATCAGCTTCAAAACAGGGGAGTTAGAAGCAATTATCGTTCCTTAACCTTTTTTTTTTTAACCTCAAAATTAGATGCAAACAAGCTGGTAAAATTGCAAACTGAACGGTAAAAAAGAATGAGAAGCGAACTGATTAAAATACGCTCAGAAAAATAAAAATATATGTCAGAGCAAATTGATGCAAATGATCTGAATTCAGATGTTCTGAAGTCATAATAAGGTTCAGGAAATTACTTTTGTTTTGAATTTTGAGTCTGCAAGAGGTACTTGATTTGTAAATACTGCAAAAAGATACAAACTTATAAAATTTTGAGTAGAAAAAGAAGGGTCCTGTTCTGCATAATCCAAAATATTTAACTTTCAAGGAATGGGTAGGCAAGTAATATTTTTTAATATCCCAATGCATTTCCAGGACTGTGCTTGCTGCTTTCTTCTTTTAATACTTCATTATGTAGAAATTACAAATATATATGGAGAAACTCAAATATTTTTGCAGATGCAATTGATTTTCACTTTTGAATTAGGATTGAGTCAGAGACAAGCTTTTAAATAATTAGAGGACAGAGTCTAAAACATTGATGTTTTCAATTTATTTCGCAGCTTTATTTTAAAGGAGTATTTCCTTGTATAGGCGAGTAGATTCTGACACAAACCTGTTAAATTGCATATCTGTTTTATAAGTAATTATATGTATCACTCTCAGGAACCCCTTGACAGCCTATATTCTTGTCTTATTACTGTTAGCTTAAGCCTTAGTTTAATGAGAAGACTGTTTATAGTAGTACAGGCTAATATATTTTGCTAGAATATGAGTTGCAGTACGTTTGTTCTCCTCGAAGCAGAGCAGAATAATGCATATGATTTATAATCAATTTAGGTCTCCTTTGGAATAAGATGATCTTGCATCATTTGTTTCCATACACTGAAAATATTAATTTACTTCTAGACGCAGGGGAGAAAGGGAAATGTAGCCAGGCACAATTTAGTGCAATTTGTGTTACAACAAAATGAATTACCAGTCGACACAACCACCTCGCAGATTTGGAAAAATGGGATGCAGGGACACTTAGGAGATAACATCTCACACAGTGTTTTTGTGAAGAAAAACCCAAACCCTGAAGTAAACAAACCACCTAAATTATGCATATAGAGGAAATGATTGAGAGTATGTTTAGCTGGTAATCGCACTCATGCCAAAGTTTTAAATTTCATCTGTCTGCTCAGATCCATTGTGATCCATTAAGTGGCTTCCTTTTTTCCCGACAAATTGAATGCTGCAACTGCAAGGAGCTCTTTTGTTCTTTTAATTCAGTCAGCATGGAAATGATTTTCTCATTTCAGGCCCTTTTCTGTCCTCTCTTCATTGTGTCAATAAAATAGAGTTGTGCAGAGCTGCTCTAATCAGCTTAGAGTGCTAATTCATTGCACTGGGATGCTATCTGGGTCCGGCTACAGGTGGGCACTATACGGGGTCAGTCTCCAGGGGCGTCTAATTGTGTCTCTCTTGGGTCTTGTTTGCAGAATAACTGAAATCTCAAACCCTGGCTTAAGAAAGGAAGGGAAAATGCAGGAGCGCACACAGACTCCAGATGCACCAATTGGTCTCAAAGTTGTTTCTATTTTGACACAAGGGAAGGGAATGCTTCACTTCAGTGGCAAAAGATTAATAAGAAACTTTGTAGATCAATTTTAAAACTTAGGTAGGAATGTGGTCATTATGAGATATTATTGTGCAAGAGGGAAATGAAACGTTGTGGTGCCTGTGAGGAGTTTCAGGGGAATCTTGGCTCTGGATTTTTGAGGTTTTCAAAAAGCTAATGAAAAAATGGAAAATGCACTGAAATAACAAATCCCCTCTGCATGTGCCAGTGGTGGTCTTGAGCAAGCTTTTTGCCACAGCACCCGGGTACATTGGGTGTGAGGAGCCCCTGAAGTGCTCAGGCAAGAGAGGCAGGGACTCTGAGTGCCCCAGTCCCACTCCAGTGTCTGATCCCTATCCCAGGCCCTTTCCTCCTGGTGTGGAGGGACTGCACTAACAGCAGGAGGTGATACTTACAAAGCTGGAGACTTTGGGTTATGACAGAGAACTTTTCGGGAAAGACCAAGAGAGGATAAATGTGAGTGGAATGGAAACCTCACATTTGTCTTCTGCCCCAATATCACACAGTTTGGCCTCAGAACTGTCCCTGTCACAAGACAAGCAGACTGCAGCCTTTGCTGCTTTGGTTTTTTAAATGAATGTATTTGTGCTTACCATCAACTACGAAAAAAAAACAAGCAACTGAGCAAAGAGAGAGGCACTGATGTGAGGAGAAGGGTAGGGAATTCCTGGTGGTATCTGCTGTCTCTTGCCACCTTGTCTCAGGGCAGGGGCAGTGAGGGCATCTACCCTGGACCTTGTCCTTGTCTCTGCCAGCTCTGTACCCTCAGGGCAGCCCTGGCACCTCTTCCCTCAGAAGCTGAGCAGAGAGTCCAAATTACCCAGGCAGACGTAATAGATGCTGCCAAATATCTTCCTGAAGCAAGGCCAGCAACCCCAGCTCTGCTCCCAGGACTTGTTACGCAAGCCAACTGAGGGCTTGGATGTTACCATGGATGAAGCCATGGATGAATTGTAGGTCTCCTACCAAAACATTTCTCAGCACCTTGAAGGTGGCAGAGCAGCCCTGGCACCCCTCCTCGCTGCAGAGGAAGGGCACAGCTTGTGGCAGAGCAGCCAACAGCTGCAGAAAGAAAACTGCAGGAGAAGTGGTAAAGAAAGCTGAGCAAATCATCAATTCCCTTAATAGTGAAGCAACAGGTAAAAGGAAGTTTATTTGAACAGCATTTTGTTTTTAAATTGATATGGAGGTTTTTCCCACATAATGCATTTCCCTTGTCCGCAGTCACCATGCTAAAAATGGGCAGTTTTTGAAATTACTTAAAAAAAATCTCAGTCCTGAAAAAAAAATAATTGTGTCTCCCCTCCTTTTTCCCCACCTATTTGTGACTGAGGTTCTCACTTGTTTATGTGTAGGAAAAGTGGACAGGTCATGGCTGGGACATGTGACCCTGGGGCAGCAGGGGCAGCTCCTCTCCTGGAGCACAAAATTTTTGGAGAATAGGCATGTGATAAAGTCTCCCAAAAGCTGGTGCCTCTTCTGCAGACAAGGCAGTGGTGGCTCAGAAATTATTTCAAAGCAAAATTGACTCTGCAGGGCATCAAAGCCTCATCCTTGGCCACTTCTGTGACTGCAGTCCTCCTTCACTCCCAGAGTCAACCTGATGGAGTTTGGGCAGGACTGTTCCCCACCCGTGAATTTCCTACAGGAGCCGTAATCTGTCACTCTATTGTGGTTTTGTGGCAGAGCTGCCACCATGAAAATTAATTAACATACCTGAAGACACCCCTGAGCAGGAAATCATAGTACTGCTCTGTGATTCAGGGTGAATAGGATCTCTCTATTATCAAAAACTGCATCAGGGAAGAGGAAATTAAGTTCCTAATTAGACAGTGTCCAAGGGAAGAAGTGAGGCATTGAAGAAAATTGAGAGGTAGCTGATGCCCGTATCAGGCTAATGATAGAAAAGGAAATAGTAGAGCTTGAAAGGTCACTGACCTTATTAGGCTCAGAGAAAAGTAGTAGATCTTCAAAAGCTTTCACCTATGATAGGTTGACAATGTGTGAAGTTCTCTAGATGGTCAGAGAGGAAGGACAGCCCAGAAAGACCATGGGAACAAATTAGGTAGATTACAGTGAACTGCACAGATACAGCATGAAAAGCATATTTAGAAAAGAGAGGAATTCAGAGGAGAAATAGCCAGAAATGTTTCATTATTTGATGAGGTCTGTTTTCAGTATGAGTATGGGATTTTCTTTCCCACTTAGTAGTTTTATTTTTTTATGCCATCAATTAAACTCAATAATGATCCCTCACTGGGTTTAACATTTCCCTAATGAAGTATTTGCTTTCTGCTGAACTGAAATACTTCAGTGGTAGCCAATTCTGAATATTAACTTCTCTGAGATGAAGATAGCGTTGCTAAAAATAACTTCAGCATTAGTTTTAGAATATAAGAACACGTTCAGCATCGCTTAGTGAAAGCATTGCAGATCCCTTAGTGGCAAGAGGCTTTTACCTTGGAATACCAAACCTGACCAGCTGCAAGAATTTTAAAGGCTGTTATAGGCTATTTTCTCAGTAGGTAAAAACTCCCTGGCTCTTTAAATGAGATATTACAAGAAACAAGTCTATAGCAAGTCAAATGAAATACCCCTAAAGCCTGCCTCCTCCCAGCCTCTCTTCCTGCAGCAGTTTTGTGCCGTCCGTAGGTGATTTCTCAGAGCCAGCAGGGCCTGATTAAAATCCTCCCTGCTGGTTCATGTACAAGTGTGGGTTTGGGTTTAGAGGTAAAGTTGCTTCTCTGTCTTTCTGGTAAATGCTCAAGTTTTTTTGTTCCAACTGCTGGTAGGAAAGGGGGAGCAGGAGTGCAAAGAAGAGGAAATTAAAAATACAGCACTGCACATTTTTCATGCAACAGGACCAGCCTGTTTACAATGTAACATAACAGCAGTTTTTCAATCAAAATAAATGAGGACAAATTCTCTGCTGGTAAAAGTAGGTGCAGCACCACGACTTTGCTTTAGTGTAAGCAGAGTATGATCCAGTCCAACACAATAAACCCAATGTAAAGACAGACCATGAAAAAGCCAAAATGTTTTCTTCTCTATGATTTTTTTTTTCAATGCTATGTGAATAACAGGGCTATTTTTAACTAAATCCTGTCGTATTTTGAAATTAAAAAACCTTTTGCAGACAAGTGCTGCCATGTGGCATTTGTCAAGTAAGACAAAGATGTTTCCTGAATCTAAAGCTCACACTTTCTTATCATCAGAAGGAAAAACAAGGGGAACACTTCATATGTTCTTCTGATGCTTGTGATCCCATCCTGAAGCAGAACCACTTCGTAGGACCCCGACCCGGAGGCCAGAAGTGCTGCTGGACCCTTGTCCAGAAGAGCAGCACGTCCCTGCATCCCTAGGAGGGCTCTGCAGTGCTACAGATCCCTCTGGAGAAGGAGAAGGGCTGCCATCCCTGATTAGACGTGGTTTGTAATAGTGTGGTCCTGTTTTCACTCACCACGGTAGAACATTTCTACTGGGCTAACAAGGCACAGGGTAATGAGAAACATGCCAAGTTTAAGGCAAAGAGGAGTCGAACGTACGTACAGGAAACAAATGTGATCAATTACCCCAAGTGTAGAGCTCACAGATACCTTATCTTAAGGCTCCTTAAAATAAGAACTTGATTGTTTCCAAATGCCTCTAAGAAGTCAGTGATAGAAACACATTAATGTGAGAGACATGGGGAATTTTATCACCTCCAGAAATTGTCATTATTACTTGGTTCTAAAGATATGGAAGAATCAACACAACTGTCTAACACATGATCATAGTAATAAATCCACAACTACCTATGCATTTACAGGCTGTGCTTGTAGAAGCAGAATTTCAGCATTATATTATTACAGTCATTAAACAGTATTTCAAAAGGCCACCGTTATCACAATATAAATTTTCTCTTTTGTAGTTTATTTCACTGGATTTTTTTTTTTGTGACATTGGACTTGTTTCTTTTCTTCAAATGTATTAAAAGAGTTTTCCTGGTTGATTGTTCTCCTTGTAGGTGCTATATTGTCTGTAGACAGCTGCTGAACTTAGGTTGACACTGGAGATAGAGTTCATTAGCTGAAATTTCTGACTGTTCTCTGGAGATACACTAGCAACAGGGAGAGATGTGCAATGGCAAGCCCAAACTAAGGTATGGCTTTGACCTGAAGATATGTCTCTCTCTCCAAGGTTTATAAAGTAAATCTGGAACGTTTAGGACAGGAGTATATTCTTTTTCGTGGAATTTCTTCTGTCTGTAGGGATGGCACCTGTGGATGAATTAACAGGAGAAGGGAAGCTGCTGTAGGAAATCTAACATGTTCTTCCCACGTGTGCAAGTCCCTTTGGCAGCGATTGTGTGCAACATCTGATGGGGGTTTATGACCTAAAAATCGCACTTGCATTAGAGTAATTGCCTGAGATGAATGTGTCACTTCTTATGCCTTGTGGATGCATTTCCACAGGCTGAGGCCATGACTCTGGAGTGAGGCAGAGTGTTGCCACTGGTTTCAACAGGAGTTACACCAACCTTCTGTATTCCTACATGTGATTGTATTCCATAGGGAAACAATTTAAAAGCTGAGTGCTCGGTATTGATGCACCAGTAGAAAGAATCAAGATACAATGTTAGGTGGGTTTTATCAGTAAAGAGTCCAGATTGGATTTCAAAGGCATCTGTTCTTTTGCAAATCCACACCTGATCCACCTTTGCATAATGAGGACTGAAATGAGAACTAGAAAATTTAAATTTTGTCAGACATTTCTTGACATTGGTGTTCCTACATGAAGGGTGTTATTGCATCAATCAACAGGGGCTTGTTTCCTTTAAAAATGCTTGCCTCTCTCCTGGGATGACAAATTCAGCATTATCTTTAGCACGTTATTCTATCTGGCATTGTTGTTTCATGTTTTACATAAAATTAAATTGTTTTAACATTCATGTACATTTACTAATTCCAAAAGAATGAAGTGTATATTGCAAATAGTCCTTTAGGTGCAGCTAAACTCCTCTGACACGCTTATCATAGTGATGCATGGGGTGGGCATTTCAGGGGACAACATGTTAAGGTAAAAAAGATGATTTGGGGCATTTACCTGGAATTATATTCAACACCGACCTGTTGTGGATTATTAAAGTTCTTCACTTTATCCTGGAGACATTTGCTGGTGCAAAAGTAATGGCTGCTTTAACATCCGTGTACAAAAGTGGAATTTAAGAGATTAACTTGCATTTGACCTACTTCAACTCTCCTGGTAATGAGGGGTGCAGAGGCACAGAATTAATTTCTCTCAATTTGTGGCTCTCAGGGGTGCTGCTAAGTTTGAGAGTGCTTGAATTTTAAGAGTCTCCTGGTGTGCTGAGGAGGTTTTGTTACTGCAGCGTTCTGTGAGCGGCTGGGACTGAAGTGCCAGTTTTATCTATTTGATTAATAGCCTGATTGAGTTCTAGTGTATCTTTGAAAGGAAAAAAAAAACCAAAACAAAACATATTTTCTCTCCCACTTGAAGGACATTTTTTCCCACATATCCTGGCTCTCCTCTACCACCCAGTAACAGCTCAGAATGCCCAATAGACTGAGAAATGTCTGCCTGATGTTGTCTGGGCCTAACTTTTTCTGCAGCCCCCACACAAGATCTGTCTCACCTTTCCAATAATGTGGGTTTTATTCGAGATCTGCTGAACATTCGTTGTGTGTGATATTAATAGGCTGCTTCAAGCAGGGTGTACAACTCAGGGCGATATTATTTGGACTGATGCAATTTTAAAAGCCAGCAAATGACTATGCAATTATTACTCCAGTGCTCTGTCTTTACCGCAGTATTAATGCATCTGAAGAGATTTTTGGCAAAGCAATTTATACTCTCATGAAATTGGCTGTAACTACTGTATGTGCATGTCCTTTTCTCCCCAAGTTTGAAAGGTCTGGTTTAGTTCCTTATGAATACGCTTCATTCCTCCTCTTCCTTTTCAAATAAGTGCTGTTCAGTGGAAGCTTTCTTTGTGCAGAATCAGTACCAACAGGATGTGATTTATTCCCAGCTCACTACAGTTTATCAGGAAAATAAACAGAGGAAGCAATAACACATGTAGGTACTATCCTGTAGCAAAAATACGTATTGGGGAATAGGATGATAAAGATAAAAGATTTGTAAAGTATTTGAAATATTTTTATTGATTTATTACATAGATATCTTGGTGTTCAGAGTCTGTACTTTCTAGAAATTTGTAACTGAAAGCTCCTTCTGCTTCTCTGAGATCTCCAATTATGGCCCAGAAGACTCTGGAGTGTGTTTATGTGGCTATTTACCAATATGCACAATATTGGTAAAAATTAGCAGTAGAAATGCATATTAACCATAATGAATAAAACATGCATCTTTGTGTTTTGTAACATGTGTAAGGAAACCAGCAGTTGTGCCTGAACCCCTATCAACATGTGCGATGCACTTCTACCCGAATGCAGGCGTATTGTGTAACGCGACCCTATCAATTTAATAGGGACTAATTGTCCTGAGATTCTTTTGTGGAGGTTCACAAAGCCTTTGCCAGATTTCGGTGTCAGATCCTCCTCTCAGAACCCGTGAAACACAGTATCCCTTTGGATCTGTGATCTGTCAACAGAATGGTCCTAGCTGCTTCTCTTCAGCAAGCCTGGCCTGACCAGTGATTTTACCTAAAGGAAGACGCTGATATCTTTTATCTTCAGGTTAAGGAATCAAAAGGTTTTATACGCAGAGTTCTTCCATAGGGCTCCCTGTAATGGGATGCACACAGAGATACCTCCATGTAGTTGCTTTTGACTTGTAACTGCTGCCAGAAAGTCATGAATGATTTTCCTGGGTTTTTAAAATAATTGACCCTTATTAAGTTTCAATTTTAAAACATTAGTCATAGTCCTAAGATGAGTTTTTAAAACAGGTTTCAAGGCCATCCATTTCATCTCTGGAGAAGCCTATCTTGCTATGACGTACTTGCTTGATTGTTGTGGAAATTGTTAAAGATCATGTATTAATGTTTGCTTAAAAAGAAAAAAGGAAACCTTGAAAAATATTGATTAAAAATGTTTCTTACTCTTCTTTCATCGGATGGAAAGCTTTAGTCAGTGCCACACACGCTTCAGTGAAAAGCAGCAGCACCAGTGCCCTACCCACTGTACAGAGTTAATGTCCTGCAATTTTTCCCTGCTCCTGAGAGTTGGAGGGAGTTTCCAGCTCCACTTTTCCTAACAGCTGCCAATGTTGTCAGCACTGATCTGTCAGAAAGGATTTTTCCTGGCAAAACTTTGAGGCTCCTTTCTGACATCCCCAACAAACTAATTGTTGTCTTCTGCCTCCGAGAGCCCTCTGAAGTCCCAACGAGTTAGTGTCTTCTCAGGAGATGAGAAAAGGGACTCACAAAATCAATTTATCAGGCTATTACGCATTGTCATCAACCAAAACAAAAACCTGCTAAAGACAGGAGAAAAAGGAGAAATGGGTCTCTGAGAAAAGGTTACAGAACATCCATCTTCTCTCCTCTTCCGATTGTTTTCTTTCTTTACCCATTTTCATACCCATTTCCCTCCACTAAAAGACACTTTATGACAAGCATTGTAATCTCTTTAGACCAGAGGGGAACCTCTTCTTTAGGACCAAATCTTTGCAAGGCGTGAGTGACAGCGGGAAGGGGTCCAATTGCCACTGAAGACACTAGGCAATAAATCATCCACCCTGGCATCAAGTGGCTGGACTAGTCCCCGCTTCCCGATGGCCACCAGTGCCTGGCGGTGACAAAACAGCTATTGTCAGCACCCAGCAGCCACATTCCCTCCTTCTCCCCGCCGAGGTTTTGACTTCACCTAAGGCATAAGAAACAGATTATAGTGTTGGGAAAGGAGGAAAAAAAAAAAAGTGGGAAAGTCTGCCATGGGTAGGAGAAGGGACATGTGAAAATGATGCTATCGTTGCGTTCTTGAGTGAGTTCAAACAATAGTAGCGACTGGAGAAGTGCCATCAGATTTTTTATTGGTAATTGCTGAGCTGTCTTTTGAAAGCCTCCAGCCCAGACAGTGATTTTGTTGGTGTGTTTTTTAAAGACTTTCCATTTCCAGGTGACCCCTGGTGCTGTAGTTACTGTTTAACCGAGGCAAGGCAGTGCCGGGAGGTGCACGCTGTTACGAGCACAACAACTCTTCACCCAACAGAACAATCTTAAGGAGGAAATACTGGATGGAAAAATAAATGCTTGTCACCCAGATACAAAGATTGGAGCGTGTTTTGGATTCTTTCAGGCCAAACCCAAAGATCTTTGCATTGTCAGGTTATCATATCAAATACCATCATGAGTTTTTTATCATTTGTGAGTAAATTGCCATAAGGAAAGGTAGAAAAAAACTGCATCAGGTTTGCCCCACTGAGAGGTCTGTGCACTGCTGCTGCATAAAAGACGTTTATAGATAAGTTGCAATCAGCTCAGAGTTACATATTAACTGATGAATTATGGTAAAGAGAGGAATAAAAGACTGCTGTGGGATGAGTCTTTAAATCTGAAACCCCTCAGAAGGTCACCAAAGGATAAGAGTAGCAGAATATTTATCACTGCTGCATTTTTATCCTTATTGATTTTCCCCTCAGTGTCATTAGGGTGTTTCCTTTAGAGAAAGGAGCTAGACAACACTAACCATTTATTAATTATTGTTGATGCTGAGAAAAATGACCCGTTCTCTCCAGAAGCCCCTCAGCTTGGTGCACTTGCTAAATGTAATGCAAGAGAGGAACTTGACTCTGGAAATTTAAATAATGAATTAGTTAATGTGCTGTTGACTCCCCTATTCTGTTGTGGTAAGTGAAAATCCATGTGCATTTGTTTCCCAGTGTGCTGTTGTTCTGTATGTCCCAGTTCTCAGTTATAAGGACCATCTTGGGGTATGAGAAAGCAATAGATATTAAAAAAAAAAAATAAATGTCTGGAGCTCTGTATTCAGACAGACATGACTTTCATTATCATAAGAAATGTAGAGATTATATCATCCTTCCAAATATCCACTAGCCTGGGGGTGAATAGTTTTTGTTGAGTGAGTAAAACATCATTAGTTTTTTCATGATCACCATGGGAAAAGCTGACAAGCAGATTTTTCTGTTGGCTGTTATATTTTTTTGTGACAATTTTGTAAGGCTGTGTTATACTGTTCTGCACATAATGAAACTCCTTCGTAGTTTAGTAACAAGGAAAAATACTGCTCCTTCTCTTTTTAACTGTAAGTTGATTAGGCTGTGCTGAACCTGGCAAAAGTAACCAGCACTCTCTCTTTTAACATTTTGAATTATTTAATGAAAAGCCTTTAAGGTCTCTGGATTCACAGTCAAATTGCTACAGAGAGTAAATGAGATGAAGGTTTTTCTAGGCTCCATGACAGGTCTATCCCATTTCATCATCTTAACTAAAAAATAATCCTATCTAACTTGAAATCCACAGCAGCTGTAAGTAGAAAATAAATCCAAACCGCAGCTCAGACTTGTAACCTAACAGCTATCATAAATAATCAGAATCTATTTGAAGGTGGAAGATGGGACATTAGAAGCTATTTACACTACTAGAGTGATGCCATTGATCAGTAAGAGCAACCCGTAGATAAGACTCATATGATGTCATGGTTATTTATGATGGGAATTGACAGTAAAGCTACTATAGAACTTTCTTCCCGACAGCTTCATTCATTTCTGTTTGTGATGCATTTTGCTGTTAAAGAAGCAATCAATAGCAGAATCGTGGTGATAAAAGTTATTACTGGTTAAATATATGAAAAATGTACCTGTGTGTATACATATATAATGCCAACTATGAGAACATTAAAAAATTAGGTCAGCAGAATTTATTTAATATTTTTTATTACCAGTGTAGAGTCATTTATGTTCTTTGATGGTGAACATGTACCACAGTCCAATTTATTTTCTAATCTCATCAAGCTTATTGTGACCATGAGAAATGCAGTATTGCAAGGGTTTAATATAATATTACAGGTTCTCTGGAATATGCCTTATGGCTCACAGTGTGTTGGTGCAGGTCAGAGAGGAGAAAAAAGCCCTTTGAGACCAGTGTCAGATCTGGGTATCTGCTGTGTGTCTCCAGCATTAACTGTTTCCTCCCAACAATTAAGAGGGTTTTAGCAGCAAACAAAAGCTGCCAAAATACAGAAATACCTCTGCACCAGGGTCCAGTGTGCTGGTGTGTAAATGCCAATTTGTGGACTGTTTAGCCTAAAGAAAAGGGCAAAAACCCCAGTCTTTTCTTATAAATGCTCTTGGTGGGAGATGGATGGTAAAATATAAGTGGGATCGTGGCCACCCCTAAAGCGAGGGGTCTTGTTGCTGCCTCCTCTGATGTCATGGGTGTGAGGGGGCACTGGGTGGGCACTTGTGAGAGGAGTTGGATGAGGGGGTGTCAGAGAGGGGTCCCAGCAGGACAGGGATGACCCAGCCAGCACTGGGGGGCACCACACTGCCCATGGTGCTTGTCCCACCTCAGAGCACGTGTGGGAGTTAAGGGTGTTTCTATTAATTCCATCAAAGTACATGTTAGCTGGTATTTTAGTTGCTAATTTTGAACCTTTTCACAGTGTGTTAAAACAATACGTTGATTAAAAAGCTAGTAGAAAAAAAACAAGGGAATGAATATGGGAGGATATAATTTCTGCATTGTATGAAGGGATCACATTCACCTACTGCTTGCTGAAGGTCTCAAACCAGCTTTGTGTATTTGTGTATTTCACTTTTTATCATATAGTTTTATGCCCCAAATTAATGTTGAATTTCCCTTTTGTAACATAAGGTTTGTGAAAAAAAAAAAAAGTTGATCATGTTGACTTCTTTAAATTTAAAAGTTGTAAAGGTGATGGATGCATGTGTGGGAAGGTAAGATGCCCTACACTACTCGGGTTGGAACCCCCCAGACTTTACAGAAGTCAGCACCAGAGACTAAAAGCTAAAACTGAGAATAGACAGGAACTGTATTAAAAATCATGTGCATTATTATAAAGAATCGTAAGGGAAGAGAGAACAACTTGAATACTTTTTTTTTTCCTGTAGTGTCCACATGGGTCAGAAAGTGATTAATAAATATGCACAGATGTTTTTAGGTCAGCATCAGTCCAATATTATCTGTTCATTAGCAAAGTCAGAGTGGTTGGTAGGATAATACTGATTGGTATTTGATTTGTAAGTTAGTTTTCTCTACTGAACAACTGATAAAAACTACATATTGCATAATTATCCTTATCATGGCTAATTTATAAAATTCTTCAGTAAGTTTATTTTCCTATCTAGAGATTAAATCTATCTAAGATTTCTAATCTAGCTAAGATTTAATCTTCTGTGATATGAATCCCTATCCTCAGAAGAACTGGCTTATCTGTTAAACAGTCCAGGCTCTATTTTGTCTAATTCCTTTATGCATGGATTGTATATACCCAGCAGGTCAAAGGCAGGGCTTCCCCAGACTATTGTTGGTCTGGAACAATAAATATTGGACTTAATTTAAATGGGTCAGAGTTCATTCCCATCTATATGACAAAACCGTCTGGTCAGTCACTTAATTGAGACAGAAGTAGTCAATGTCAACAAACTGCTCATGAAATAAAATGTATGTTTGAGGGAGCTTCTGCCCAGCCATGGCAAATCCACGTGTGATGTTATACACATGTATATGTGTCTTTCTGCTATCTGTAGAAAACAGTGGGCTCTTTTGAGCTTTACACTTTGTTCCTAGGAATGTGGTTATCCAGTTAAATAGTGATGTACCTCTTAACAGGATTCCTTTTTTTTTTTTTTTAATGTGATGAAGAAATATTGCCCATATTAATACTTCACACATTTTAAAGGTAATACTACCTCTATGACTTCACACTGTTCTTCCCAAATGGTCCCCAGGTTGTACTCAGGAAATGTTATTACAAGACATTCTGTCGTGTTTTGTGGAAGGATGGGTTCCTGCACCTGGCCGGGAGCAGGGGGGATTGCAGGAATTTCAGGCACCTGGCAGCGTGTCTGCTCCCTCAGAGCTGCTGCTTGTCACCCCCAGGAGAACAGCAAGCTGCTGAAATAAGGCAGGACAACTGGGTGGATCACAGACTTTACGCAGGAAACAAGGCAAGCCTTCATTTTGCGGCAGCTTATGCCTGGGGTTGTGTTAAAACCATCCCAGGGAAAAAGCGATTTGGGATGGCACAAAATGTTTTCCAGTGGCAATTTGCCCAGGCATGACATTTTAGGCAAATTGCCTAGATTTTGGAATTTTCTCCTTGGAAAATGAGGGTAGCACTTTAGTCTTTTACGGCATCTTCCAGCTGATGTTTCCAGGGCACTTTAGAGATATTCTATTTCTCAGCACCAAAGTGTTGTGCATTCACTGTATTTAACTGTATAACAGTGAAAGAAACAGAGGTGTAGGGAGATTAAAATGACCATTTTCTAACTTGCTACCTAAGGGTTAGGTTTATAAACTCTATTTTTCTCTGTCGGAGCAGGCAGCTCAATTCTCAGTGCTGCTCAGCAGCCTCCATTGACAGCAGAAATTATGGGGTGGATAAGTTTGCCTCTTTTGTTTTCAGTGTTTCAGAATGTGCTCGACTCCAGCTGTGTTAGGTATTTTTTGGGTTATTTATGCCCAACAACAGTCATATGTTAATGGCCCATCTGTGCTTTGAAGCCAACATGTCTGTGAGGTGAACTGGATGAAGAAAGAGGCTGCTCATTGCTATTTGGGGTGTTATAATGTTAAATGTGGAAGAAACACAGGGATGCACCTTCATCCAGAGGCTGTTGTTGCTCAGGAGGACAGCAGATGGAGAGCACTGTTGTGCAAGGACATGACCATACCTGCAGCTTCAAAGGGTCCTGACCCCAAAGACTTTAATCTTGCATCCAAGATGTACTAATTATTATTTAATTAGTACTTGGATTTTCTGTACTGACTAGCAGTCCTGTCGAATCTAACCAAATCAAAAATTGTTCCAGTAATGTTATTCCAAGTGAATTCTAGTAGAGAGGAATTATCTGCATGTTAAAGGGGGTGGGTGTGGAACACCCAACCCCAAAATCTTATTTGTATCAAAGTTGGGTATGGTTTACATAAGCTCATCTGTAGTAGCTGAATGCTGCAATCCTCCACTGACCTGGATAATCACTTCCTTTGGAAACAAACGAGCTGCTCCCGTGTGATTATAAATGCATTTTGCAACAGTTTGAGATAAAAACATCCTATCCCTCAGCCCCTTTGCATGTTAGAGCATAAGTCCCTTGAGCTCAGGTTTTCAGAAGTTGCCACCAAGTTCTTGCATGTGGTCTGTTTTCTGGCAGAGCCAAGTATCTGCCTCCTGCAGGGACTGTAACCCAGAACTGCTGGGGTCAGGCCCCTGGCAAAGTCAGCACATGCTGACCAGAGGCAGAAAGGCCACAGAAGGAGGGTACTTCTGAAAATGTGGCTCTTGTACATGTGTTTTTTCATCCGTAATCAAAGGATGCATTAGATGCTTGGGGTGTTTGTGTGATTGACTGAATTAATAATGTGGAAATTGATTGAAATAGAAATTCTCAGAGAGAGCATGCCATGTAAGAACAGGGTCTATTCCTCCTTTGAAGACAAATGTGCCTGAGATCCATTCAGTTTAAATGAATGGCTTTTTCATCATCTGGAACACTCAAAATTTCCAGTGAAGGTAAGTTTATCATGTTAGGGCTAAGCTTGGGAGCTGCTGCTGGTCCAAGCACTGCTGAATGCACAACACACCTTGCACAGCATTGGCAGGCATTGGATCCAGGCACATGGGAACTGCTCTGCTCCATTCTTGGCAAAGCACTGCCTTTAAAATACAGGAAAACTCTGAAACTCTCAACATGAAAATAGTTGCCTTTGTCAGCATTTATTAGTAGACTGTATTGTCTGTTCTGTTGTAGCATGTAGATTGTGGTCTCTGAGCTCATGTCATCTTTGTTCTTGGGTAAGATCTCTCTAAATTCCTTAGTCCATATATGAGTTAGAGGTTCAATGGGACCCTCCCTGTTTCTTTCTTTATTCAGTTTAGTTTGCCCTCAAGTTCTCTTGCTTCCTTGACTGTACATATATCTTTGATTAGGAGAAACCCAAATATGACACAGATAAACTGCAAACAAAGATTTCTGCAGCTCAGGGAATTTGACTCAGAAGCTTATTTATCTGTGGATGTGTCTGTTCATATCTGCTGCTCCTACAGTCAGGAATCTGCCCCTGCAAATTGGTGCTAACAAATGAAATTGCTCTGTTTTCACACATGTATGCATTTATCCAGATGTTTGAATTATATTTTTCTTTTAACTGTGTGTCAATGAATTATTGTGATGTATTTTGGCATAGTGGGGAAGGAGAATTGTTTCTTATATGAAACAACTGGAAGAGGAAAAATAAAACCCTTGCTGCCTTCAGGATTTTTGCCATAGCCAGCTACTGCTGAACTTGAGCTTGGGTTTGTTCCACTGGTTTCCTGGGGCTCACTGCAGCAATGGCTTTCTGCATTTGTTCTCCATTTCTGGGTGTACTGTCAGTGCAGCCCTAGTGGAGACTCAGACCCTTCTCTACTCAGCTACTCCAGCCCCCAAAAGATCCTGCAATACTCTCTCAGCAGCACAGCTCAGCCCATGCTGCACTGAAGGGGTGATTAGTGTGCAAACAGGGCAGGAAGAATTTAGGCATGAAACTGAAGCCAAAACACAGATTATGTGGAGTTTTGTATACATGTGAGAAAGGAGAAAAGAAGTTACAAAGACCAGAGCAGCACCTGCAGGGAATGCTGATGGCTAATCCGGTACCTGGACTTGGCAGTGAAAGACAAATACTGAACAATATAGTTGGAGGAGCTTGGTTTGGAGCTGGTATTTGCTCTGAAAGGTTCTCTGAAGACAGCAGAATGCTCGTCCCATGGGCTGCAGGAACCTTTGCACCAGCCAAACATCCTCCAGAGACCGTCAGTGTGCCCCTTCCCTTCTGCAGGAGCTGCTGCAGCTGCCTGGAAACCTGAATGAGAGCCAGGAAAGTTGATAATTAATACAAAGGCTTTGGTTGATGCAATGTACCTTTTTGCTGCTTTATCTCTCTACAAGCCTTGGCTGCAGGTGGTGGCCAGTCAAGCAAGTTCAGGCTGCCCCTGTGTCTGAGCTCAGCAAAATGATGGTGCTTAAAGGAACCTGAAGCAATTTTGAATTCTGCTTGTTCTACTTTTGAGACCAGATACTTATTTTGATACCTTACAGCATTTTCCTTTCCTCCTGCCTCAGGGTGCAGTAACCTTTCATGTTTGGAGAGGTTTCTCACAAGGCTAAACTTCCAAAGCTTTATTTTTTTTTTCCTTCCTAATTTTTCCTCTATTCGTTGCCTTAAATTGCAGAAATTCAGAGATTAGGAAGAATGTGAAAGTCTTCCTATAGAAGATACAACCATAATGAAAAACATGGGTTTTGCTGAAGTCCTACCAACCTTGATTGTGTCCTTTTTTTGGTGCATTTTAAACCATCTCTACAGTTTGTGTAAATTACATGCACAAGATGGGTGTGTGAGTACATTAAATATGCTTTCATAGGTTTGCCTGTCATATCATAAAAGCAGCAATAAAATACTGAGAGTATATTATACTTATTAATGTACATTTGTAATATACAATCATTAATCACAAAATACTAATAACAGACTTTTTTTATTGTGTTGAGGCAAAACTTGCCAGCTCTGACTGTTATGGTTGACTTTACAACTACCTGCCTGTCAGCTTTAAACACGGTGGAGGGAATATTTCACAGGGAAAATGCAAGGTCCCTAAAACATCTGGTTGTAAACCTGCAGTAGGGTCTGAAGCAATAATAAAGCTTGTGATGGATGAGCCACGAGAAGCTTCCTTCACCAAAACGCTGTTGCATTTCAGGCTTTATTCTTCTCCAGTAATAGACTTTCAGGACCTGGACAACAGCTGGAGCTTTCCCCTTATTCTTGGGGGGTAAGTGGCAGCACTGGGCAGGGAACAGCTCTGCACTGGGGCACAGGAGATATTCTGCTTTCCCAGCCTTGAGGGATGAATGTCCTCATCCCCATGCTGAGTGCATGGCCTCTCTCACAGCTCCAGGTGACACTGAGGCTCTGCAGGAGCAGAACCCCCTCCTCCAGCTCCTCCCACACCTGCCTGCCCTTTGCATCTGCTGAAGTCTTCCTCCTGTAAAAGGTCACAGACCTGCCCTACAACTTGATGGTTGCTGCCTGTACAACAGATACTGCTTCTGTTTCATCCTCAAGGATGACCACAGTGCTGAAAGGTGGATGAGGATATTTTCTTGGGTTGCCACCAAGTCCCCACAGACTCTGGTGGGATCAGTCCCCGGAGCTGTGGGCTTTGGATTTGCCTCTGGGGTGGTGCAGTTAGGCTGCTGCTGAGCTGCCTTATTAATTCAGATACCATTTCTCTCTAACTGGCCTCTGATTCATGGGATTTTTCTCTGTTTGAGACTCAGATTCTGTGAAAACACCTCAAGGAACCCATTTTCAGCCAGGTGTAGAGTTTTTCCATAGCCATATGTTTCCTATGTAAATTTATGTGGTGACCTTGGAGCCATCTAAATCCTGTGCACATCTCACTTGATCACTGGTGCTTTTTTCTGGTGAATCAGAACTAAAATCAAAAGCCTCTTTGAGGATTATTGAAAAGGAATTCCACATGTGTTAGTGTATATGCACAGCCCATTTATTTCAGAGCCCAGCCTCACTAAAATCAAATTAATATAATCTGAATGTGCTTTTAAAAGATTAAAACCCAAAAAGATGAAACTGGAAAACCTTTTGAGTTTTATAAGAGATAAACAATTTATGTGGTCCATCATGTGCCTTTTCAGACCAGCCTTGTTTGAGCAGATTTTCAGCATAATAAGAGAGAGAGCTGGAGTTTCATCACGGACAGTAAAGCTCAAGAAGATACAGCTGTCCAAATCTTAAGAAAGAAAATTCTGTTCTCAGTGCCACCTTTCTAGGAAGAAAATGATCTCTTCTTTCCCAAGTCATCTGTCAATAGGCTTTTCACTTTTATCCTCCTTCTGGGAAGGTGCACAACATCCTTAATCTACACTAATGATTGGATCTTGTAAGCTCAATTCCACCAGTTTCTGTTTAAGAGAGGTGTTTGGGCCCCAAAATCACTTGGAAGCTCCAGAAATTGTCTTGTAGATTTGAATTATGCTCAAGCCTTCTGTAAATATTACAGAGACAGCAGCTGAAAGACACTCTCACTTCTTTTATTAGGGGAATGAACCCTGCCTCTCATCATGTTCCCTGTCCTTATCTTAACAACTGCCCAGTAAATTTAAAAATTGAGGAAAGTGCTTTAGTGACAGACTTAAAGACTGACTCCTCTGTGCTCAGAACAGATACAAATCAAGGTCACGACCTTTCCCTTGTGCTTTTCCAAAGGTGCTTAAAATTTGGTTTTCTCTCACTTGCTTTAAATCACACATCTTCTCTAAGGGGTTTTTCATGCAGTGCACGTGTGCCACTGAGATGGACTGACCTGGCAGAGAGAGTTGGCAGTATTTCACTCGAAGATAGTACCCCCCATTTCCTGTGTGGATTGCAAATTATTTGTAGAAATTCAAGTCCACAATTTCAGACTGTACCGGATGTGGTGCATGTATTGTTCATCTTGCGTGTAGAACAAGAAAAATGTTGGCATTCTGTATCTCTCTCCCTTTTATGTATTTAGGTAAAGTCTGTAGCTATTTCTTCCCTTTGCTTTTGTACATCCACAAGTGTTCAAATGCACAGAAAGCGTGTATTTCACAAACTTTTCTGTGTGTGGCTCCTGTTGGTGCCCGTGGAATTCCCCATTTCCCTGTGATGGGTGAGTGACTCAGTCTGTGCTTTGTAGAGGCTGTAGCAGCATCCTGGAAGAGCTACCTGGGGCCCTTTGAAGGTGGCTTTAGGACCACTTCCAGGCTCTGCACGTCTGTTTTGCAGGCTCATTAGCTTTCATGGCTTGATTTCAGTGGTGTGTCTACATGACATTTATTTGCTTTATGAATTGGGGTTTTAATTCACTTGTTTTGCTTTTAGCGAGTGAGTGGATCCATGCTGTAAAGTTTTAAGACTTGCTCTTGAAACACTATCTTTTTGGCTAATAAACCGAGATGATGACAAGATCTGTAGTGAATATTCAAATAAATGTGATTACTTCATTCCATGTCAACAGGGGAGGTGAAAAGTGCAGCTCAACTGGCTGGGTAAGATTGGAAGGAGCGGCTGGGAAAAAGCAAGAGACAACAAAGAGATAGTTTGTAAGATTTAGTGGCTTTTTTTCAGCAGGGGTGTTGAGAAGTCAGTGTTGCAAAGTTCAGCAGGGTCAAACAAAGTGCAGAAACTTTCTTATACTCATTGAGAAAAGCTTTATATTGGCTACCAAAATTCAAATTATAGGAGAAAATTTGATGGGCAGATGATGTGCTACGTTTACCTAGTTTAAACAGGCTGAAGCTTGCACTGAGTGTACATTATCTTTTTCATATCAGAAGGTAGAAAGTCCACGTTGTCTTTCACAAACTACAACTGTGATAAGATGATCTTTCGGGAAATCATAAAAGAGCAGTAGATCAGTGCTGGTGTTTCCTGGCTTGACTACTGACTGACCCAGACAGGCAGACTTATCTAAACGAACTTTTCAACCTTTGTGTGTGTTAATAATAAAATAATAATTTCCAAATGCAGGTTGGACGAAACTTGGTAGGGATTATTTGCATGCAGGCAGTCAGCTTTGCAGCAGACACTTGAATTTGCTCATCTCCTCCAGAGAATGCAGCCACCTCCAGGAAGGTGATGTTCCTGGGAAAGGTGTGCCAGTATTTGTTTTACCTGTAGATGGTATAAAGTGATTTCCACCTAAAGCGGCGATGCTGTTAATGTGAGGCAATAAGGTGTTGTTTACACAGACAGAACCTTTGCCTCGGATGAAAATGACAATGTAGGTTCTGTTCCACTAACCTTTGCTTTGACTCTGCAGAGTCCTTGGGAGCGTCTCTATCAGAATTCCATATGCTGACTCAGCCTGGGTCATAATCTTGCTCAATACTTAGGAAATCATACTCTATGCAAGTAACAGGTGTTGTTACATATGTGAGATCATCCCAGCATTATGGAGTTTTCTCTGTATAATAACTTACAGTATGGGTGAAGAGATGGGTCACTAACTTTGCAAAGCAACTGGGTTTTCATCACCCCCACCCGCCTTTCAAAATCTGCTTTTGGAACATAAAGCAGAGGTGGTTAAAGTTTAGTGGTGGCATTTTATACCAACAAAGGTGTCTGGCTTCTAACACAGGCAGTAGAAATAGTCTCGGTGATATCAGAAAGACTGAAAGGAATAGCTCATTGTGGGAAGAAAAAATACTATCAATAAAGAACATTATTTCTGTAGAAATTACTGCAACCAGTTCAACAGATCGATATTTAAAACGGCTAATTGCATGTTTTCCCCGGGTAATTTTGCATAGAGAGATGTGGCTGAATCAGGGAATAATTCTTCCTCCAGCCTGTCCTCTTCATTCCTTTTTGAAGGGATTCATCACTGTGGGCTTGCAGGGGTTTTTGAGGATGAAAAATGAGGTTCCCTCCTTTCTGCAGGATGTTGTTCTTGTTGGATTCTCTGTGCGTGTGTGCTGGTGTCTCAGTTTAAATCTTATTCTTACCTGTCTTTCTGGGTGCTGCATTGCTAAAATCATTAGTATCTCTACAGACCTCTGAAATCTTCATGTTCACTCTTGCACTCATGCAACATCTTAATTTCTCTGATCAGCTTTTTGTAGGAACGTACACAACCTCACCTTCCAAATCTTGATCTTAGACCATTTCTGCCAGAGACATGATGTAAAGGGTTTTTAAAATAGTTATCCAACTTGCAAATCAGCTGATGAGATTTGTTATAAAAATTATTTGGAAAAATATTTCTCTGGCTTCAGGCTATGTGTGGAAGGTGTTCTCTCGGAAAGAGGCAGTGTCAGAAAGTCACAAGCAAGAGAATACAGAAGGTTACTGTTAATAAAAGCTGCCATGCAGTGCTGGCTGCAGTGGTTGATGGCCAACATAATAAACTCCTCTCTGCTTCCTCACCCGGGGAAAAGCTGATTTGTGATATCAGTGCTGCTGTGTTGTACTCATATTCTCCCAGGCTCTGTGATGGCCCTGGAGAGGGGCACAGTATTTAGGTATTAAACAGAATATAGTCTGCTCTGATGGCTGTTGATAGAGGACTTACCCTTAAAAGTATTTTTATACCACAGTGATTCTGCTTCAGACTTGCCAAGTGGACTTAGAGAAGGGATGATATTAAGTAGATTGGAAAAAGAAATGCAAGAAAACATTGTAGTCCAGCAACCAGACAGCTGCCTTGAGCAGAAGAAAGGCCTGTGATGTTGAGTGAGAGCTTCTTGTGGAAATAAGAGCAGTGTTTGGTTTACAAAAATCTTCCAAAAAGTACTGACGATTCAGAGTAAATGCCTTTTTTTTTTTTTCAGTCTGTTAATTCTACTTAAGAAAGGAGAGAGACTGACCAAAAAGGCACTGAACACCAGAGAGGATTTGCATTGTTTCATCTATTTTTCTTAAAGTGACTGTTATCTTTTCTCTTGTGAAACAAAATTATCTCAACACGTGCTAAGGTGAGAAGCAGATGACCATTGATTTTATAGATATACTTTAAGTCTGGAACATGAGACTTTTTATATTTATGCTTTTCAAATTTAATCTTTGATTTTTATTATCATTTTACCTATAAGATTTTCTCAAGATTTTGTGGTTTGATCACAGTGCATCTGTTTCCTCCATATCCTCATTTCTGAAGCCTCTCATGGGACTTTTATGAATGGGAAAATTGTCTAGGGCATGAATAAGCTCCAAAGATTCAGTTTGGCTTCTCTTTGGGCAGACCACGGAGGGTTTGGTGGCCTACCTGAAATAACTTACTGAACCTTCAAAATTGCATTGCCAATTGAGGAATGGAGAGAAAATTAGTTTGCAGCTGAGTCTATTCAAAGGAAGAAGAGAATACTGCCTTAGCTTAACTCCTGCCTTTGATTTTCCTAGTATTTCAATATGTTAGGCCTCAGTTCAGCACTGTTGTATTGAAGCAAATGAAGACAAGCCACAGGCTTTCTCGTGAGATTTTGGGGCTTCCTACCCCTGTCAGAAATGCTTATATAACTTTTTTATAGCTTTCTGTCCGATTCCAGGCTGGAGCTGGAGGTGCAAAGCCACTTGTTCCAATGGTTGGGATTACTCAGAGCCAGTTTAACAGATCAAAAAGCTGCTGAAGGGTATCACTGGAACAGGCTGTCCAGGGAAGCTGTTGAATCACCATCCCTGGAGGGATTTAAGAGACGTGTAGATGTGGCACTTAAGAACATGGTTTAGTGGTGGGCTTGGGTTAACAGTTGGACCCACTGATCTTACAGGGCTTTTCCAATATTAAAAATTCTGTGATTCTTTCTTCTGGGAGCAGTTGTCTTTACAGGTTGTTCCTAAAAAGGTGAAGTGAGGGTTGTTTTTGGCCCGATATAAAGTTTAATTGAATAGTTAATACTGTAGAACTGCAACACAATAGTGATAAAGATACCATAACAATAGTGACAAGTTAGTTGAGTAGGTCACTTGGTTCTCCTTTGACAGGCAACAGCTACCGTAGGACCAACTCAAATTCCACTTTCACTTGCAATTACTACCCCATCTTATATTATTTTACGAGCCCAGCACAGTGATAGAATCATGTAGCTCTGCTGTCTAAACTTGAGTGTTTAGGCTGCTTCAACATAATCTCCATTGCTTTTGAATTTGAAAAACCAAAAGGGAAGTCTGAAATGCTGTTCCTCGCTCTAAGATAACAATTCCAAAGGAGTTTTTATTCTGTCTAATGGGCAGAATAAATGCTTTTGAAGCGTGGTCTTGTTCTCCCCATTTACAAACAAGCAAAATGAACCATCGTTTTAACAGTATTGAGTAATTCTAAACACAAGGTGATTATTTCTGCTGTTTATTTTTTCTCCATATGAATGTTAAGGGTTAACAGTTCTCCTGCTTATAACTGACAGTGGTAATGTTCTCTTTAGTCCAAAGCGGAAGAAGAGAGGAGTTGCTTGTTGTTATAAAAGCAGGGAATTTCTGGATCTTAGTAAAATAAACCAGGACTTTGTTTCTTGAGGTAATTATTCTCTGGAGAGAGAATAGGAAAGATGGAGGCAATTAGGAGTGACCTTGCATCACTGGATTGTTGAGAACTTCTGGATCAGTGGCTGATATTTTTATAACTCCATTTAAGCAAAGCTTTTTTTAAGCTTTTCTTGCCACCACTAGAGAAAACAGAGAGTTTAATGTCTGGTCCAAATTCCACTGACATTAAGGGTCTCACCATGTGCTTGTGTGTGGGGGAGTGGGGATGAGCACAGGAACAGCTCCCAGGGCACAGGGGGCACAGTTACCCCATAGGGAGAGAAACAGCTCCTGCATTAGTCCAAGCCTGCAAAGGATAGGGCATTTCTGTGGGCTTAGCCCACCCCAGGCTCTGCTAAGGTGAGGTCATTATGTCCCTTGGGTGGCTGGAGTCACCCCAATTACTGGAACAGCCAAGAGAAACAAACCTGGTAACACTTTTCAGTAACCTCCACCTAACCCCTTTTAAGTAGGCATTTGCATTCTGGTGTACTTTTCTTTTTCTTCTGAAAACTGTCTTTTGAGTGTTATCATTTAAAAAGCGTGTTTAACTTTTATGTGTGAAGTTGGCAATGAATTACTATAAAGCAAATAAAACTGTCCTAGAAGCCTGAAAGTGGTGATATAGCAGATAGCATTCACACCCTCATCTTTGTATTCCCTTCCTTCAAGGATATCAGTAGGCAAACAAGGCTGAGTCTCCAATATGTTTAATAAAGGAGCAATTTCTTAAGTTTCCTGACCCAACTGTGGGAAAGGTAACGCACTTGTCCCATTGCTCTGCTCCAGAATGATCCCCTGGGCGTGGTGGTCTGAGCTCCCCAAGAGCCAGGTTTTGGCTCAGGTCTTCTCCCTGGACCACTAATTTGGGAACTCCTTTCTGACTGATGAATAAGGTCTCTGAAATAACAATTAGTGCCACTGGGACGAGCAGCGTCAGCAGCACAGACATACCTTTCTCCCTGTTTCTCAACTACTGTCACTTTTGTAATCTGATATTGCCAGAGCCCAGCAGAGTCACATGAAAATGTTGTCCCTGGATGGCAGATGCATGTAAGGACCTATCTCTGTATCACATACCACCGCTCAGGAGGGTTACTGTGCAAGAAGGCATGCAAATTTTTTTCATAGCTTCCATGTTGTTTGGTTTGTTTGATGTTCTTCTAGCTCTGGCAGGCTGCAGAAAATTGTTTTCTCTCAGAGAGGCCACCACCTTTTGAGTGATATAAAGGAGTTGCTCTGTTCTTCTGGGTTGTTTTTCTGCTATATATTTACTTAACAATCTCATTTTCTGGGGAGTTGTTGAAAGAACAGGAGTTTGTAAATTATACAACACTAAGCAGTGGATACTGTCCATGGCTTTGAGCCCAGACACTGTCAAATGCTTCTAATTCTGGCTGGTTTGAGAAAATCATTGCAAATTACAGAAGTATCAACATTTTTTTATTATTATTTAAATATTTTGTTTCTTTGTTTTTGCATAGAATATTCTTACTTGCCTCCATAGCTGGCAACCAGTTTTCAGAAGGGATTGGAATGGGGTTGTTGCACATATGGAACTGAACATCTGTGGTCTCAATTATTGAAAAATTAGAAAGTTCAAAAATAAAAATAAAATGAATGTTAGATCTCCGAGCTCACTCTCTTGCTATTTGTTTTCTTTGTGCATTAGAAGTAAAAATGCCTTCTGTCATAATAATAATAATTCCTGCACT
Organism: Formicarius rufipectus; assembly: GCA_013399695.1. Classification (NCBI taxonomy): domain Eukaryota; kingdom Metazoa; phylum Chordata; class Aves; order Passeriformes; family Formicariidae; genus Formicarius; species Formicarius rufipectus. Next base: position 97,298 of record VXAU01004203.1, on the reverse strand, counting down.
ATTATCCTGGGATCTCAAATTACTGGATACACATAAAAGTGTTATGTTTTCTAACACACTCATGAAATTAAGTCTTATCCCCCCTTCCCATTTTCCAGATGGGAAAACTACGCTAGAGAAACAAACTTACTTAAAGCCATACAGACACTTCCAGAGAAACTGGAAAGAAAGCCACAACCCTCCTCCCCTCCCAGTCAGCCACAGGATGAGGTTCTTCCCTCCCAGCTCCAGGTGGGAGCAGGACTGGGATGGGGCAGTGGTGCACTGGGAGCACTGGGTCATGGATGTATGGGTCCAGCACAGGGGCAGCTGGCACAGGGATGTGTCTGGAGCTGCCTGTGCCATGTTTCCCTCCTGTGGTTCTCCCCCTTGGACGGCCCCACGGGCTCGGCATCATCCTGTGCCATCTGGAGCATCTTCTGAAATCACTTTGGACATCTCCTCATGAATCATACCTATATCCTATTTCTGCAAGCAGAAATCACAACATGGAAATGGATCTGTGTCTTAGTAGTTATGGCTGGGCTCAGAGAGGGCAGGAGCCAGCCCAGGCTGGTTGCAAATTTTGGGGCAAAAGCATGTGAGTTTGACCTCATCCCCCTGATCCAACCTGGACTATCAGTCTGAGCATCCTTGTGTTGTCATTTATGAGAATTAAAGGTGTTTCTGTTTAGGTAAACAGTTTATCCATCTAAGATGGAAGGTTTCTCAGCTTTCCACTTGGCTTACATATATATACATAACTTTAAAGTTCCATTATTGTACTTGTTGCTGCACACTCTTTTGAACTGAAGCCTTTGTATACATATCCTGAGCTCTTCTTTCATTGTATAATGTTAAAACCATCCATCGTTTGTGTGACAAAATTTTTAAGTTTAATTTTTTTTTTTTCCCCTGGGGCAAAGCTGGGAATTTTATTTCCACAAGCTGACATAAGCAAATGGAATGTCCCTCTGCCAAAGTTTGCTGATGCACTGAGGACACATCTCTGTCTATAGTAATTTAATTATATAGTGATTCGTTCCACCAAACCATGCCAACTGAAGAGCAGGAGTAATACATACAGCAGTGGCAGTGAGAGAGTACTCATTGATAAGGATATTTCTTTTTTTAAAATATAGAATAAATTACTTGTTTTTATAGTTGCTACTTTAATAGATCATAAATTAGTTCACATGTTGGCAGAAAAAAAAATCCTTACCAGTCAGCTGCTTATAAATATGTTTTACTGAAACAGGGTATTTTAAGGTTTATTTCAGTAAAACTTTTAAACTTGTGCCTAAACAAACTGCTCTAGTCCCCTGGCTCAGCACTGAGCCCAGGCCCACACTCACTATTCCCACTGACTTGCACTGCCACAGGCACAATTTCCCTCTAGAAAATTAAATATTAATAAAACCTCTCCCTTCAGGACTAGCTGGGTGCTGAGCCAGCCTGGTGTTCCAGCTCAGGGACACAGTGCCCGTGAGTTGCTTGTGAGCTGGTGACACCAGTCTTGTCTCTCTCCTCCCTAGCAGTGCTTGCCATCCATGAAAAAACCCTGCCCTTTCCCCCTTGGAATCCATCCACCAACAGGCACAGATCCACCGAGTGCACAACAGGGACCCGTCCCAGTTAACTCTGCTGGGTGTGACTGTGATGAGAAGCCTTTGGTCCAGGGCTGGGAAGAAATGGGGGCAAGTGCAGCGTTCTGATTAACACCCGGGGCTGGGGCCTGATTAACCTGCCCCTGATTAATGACATCCTGTGTGTGCCTGAGTCACACAGCTCCTCTGTGCCTCACATCCTGGCTTGGGGTGCTGAGGACAAACACCTGCCTTGTTGGGCAACTCTGTGATCACCCAGGCTTGGGAGAAATGGCTCGGAGATCCTCAGGAGAAAGCAATCTCACAGATGTGAAGTGTCTTTACTGGTAGCAATAAAACAGTTTTATCATTTCCTCGTGCCGAGTTTGATATGGGCAGAGCACAAAGTCACACTGGTGTTTCTCTAATGACTAAGTGGTGCAATTTATAACAGCCCCATAAAGATACAAAGATATTCTTCCTCACCCACATTCAAGTATCTTGCAGAGTAATTGTAACCATGCCTGCAACTGATTCCACTTCACTATCAGGTGGTGTAAAGTACCCTTCAATCTCGCTTTCTGTGTTTTAATGTGATTACAGGTAGCAACTCAGGAGTTAAGCTCAGATTTCAGTGCACTTTCCATCTCAGACCTAAAACTCTGCAGATCTGATATCCACTCTCTCTACTTCATACAAAGCATCCTCGGTTTTGTGTTTGGTGTGCTGTAAGGAGATGGAATAATTTAGTTTAAATTGTATTTGGAATTTTGTTTAGTTAATCAAATTTAGTTATGAAGGTTTGCAGACCAGTGTTTCAAGGGGTTTGCTTTTGTACCAGCAGAAAAATATTGTTCTTGGCTACTGTCCTGATTAACCCAGACATTTTAATGTGTGTTATGATAGGTCATTTGATGGATAGTCACCTGTACCCTGTGATCAGCTCCGAGTTGGCAACTGGGGCTGAACTTTAGCAGCTAGGTGTCATAATTTCCCATCTTTTGCTTGATTAATGTTTCCTTTTGTGATCTAAGGGGAAAGTGTCTGGAGAGGTCTTTCTCCATTTACTATCCAGTCTGGATTAGTGGGAAGAAACTACAGAGGTTTTTCAGTGAAAAGATTCTGTGAAAAATACAGTGTGGAGAATCTTCGTGTGTTGGTACCTCTCCTCCTGGCTTGTAGAAAGTGAGCCTTGCACGGTTTGTGAGCCCAGGACAGTTCTAGCATGCATCTTGGCTTTCTGTGCACATCCAGAGAGAAGCCTCTGTGACTGAAATACCGCCTGGTGATGCCTGAGCTACTGGAGGTTCTGAAAGGGGGCTTAGTATGATCCTCTGGGATTTCAGTGGGGCCAATAGAATATCTACATGAGTGTTTAAGAAATCATAGAAAGGATAATTGTCAAGTTTTAAATTCTTCAGTATTATTTTCTATGATTTTAGGGGATCCTAATATTTTTTTGTGGACTTCTGCTGGGTAACTCCTCCTTCCTGGTTTCCTTGCTATTGGATCATAGAAAGCTTTTCCATTCTCCTCTCTCAGACCATAAGGAAGGCATAAAACCTCCTCAGGCCACTTTGCCTTAGACCAATGGACACTAATGCCACCACCTTCAGCAGTGTACTCAGACACCTCTGTTCTTCAGTCCCATCTTATCTTTAGTGGTTTTTTAAATTGCACATTGTTATAAAAAACTTTTTCATAGTCACAAGCTCTCACTGATCAGCACTTAATATCACAGATCTCTGCAAACAAAGCAGGTGTTTGGGCATCCATATGAAAGCCAAACACTCAAATGCAGATCTTTGCAGATCTCAGGTTAGTTGTTGAGGTTTTCATCCATGACCACCAATGATGAAACAAGTGGGATAATATCGACAGGAAACATCAGGGGTATAAAAAAATGCCAACTCTATCTTAAAATATGTATGCAAGCCCATTGAGCTTTAAACAATTTGGCCAGAGGCTTTGAATTCAGATCTCTGAGATAGTTAAAATCTGGAGTCTAAAGTGTTGGGTCATTAAAACGAGGGGGAAAAAAAATTAAAACCCTCTTGTAACAGGTGAGCTGAAACAAGAACAAAGGGTCTATAAAAGGAGCCAGGTGAAGTACTGAAGAGATAAGGAATGATCTTCCTGTGCACTTACTGCCATAACTGAAAGGATAGTTTTTGTTTTTTTAATAGGTGGGGCAAGAAATTATACTAAACCCTCTTCCACTAGCACAGTTCTAATCATTTCTTCCTGACCCTGGGAGATTCATCTCCTGCCGTTTGGTAGGTTTGGCTTGAGACTTGAATTACTCTTGTAAATCCTTTTAATTTGTTTAAGAGTTTATAGCTCTGCCATAAACATTGCTCCCAAGCTGCTGTTCACCCAGTAAGTTCTTTTACAATATTCCTTTTAAAAGCTGCTGGTATTTTCTTCCTTTGTGAGGATTTGAGTTTTTTTCACCTGTTTGCATGGTGGAGTTGATGCTCAAATCTGGAGTCAGCCCTGTTCTGCACCACACCTGGATGTGATGGCTTGAGCCCTGATTGCAATGTTGAGTTTTCTGAGCCAAGGTGTTCAGTGCTGCAGGTAAGCAAATGCCTGGTTTTAGTTAGGAAACAGAGCCTTTTGGGCTGAAATAGTTGGAAGAGTGTGACGAAAGGGCTTACCAAATGAACTTTCATAGGCAAAAGTGCTGCCCTTTATCAGTCTGATCTCAAGAAGGGTTTTTGTTTCCCACTATTTCCCACTTTGGAGAATTATATCCAATTAGAGCATGTGGCTGATGGCAAGGCCCTTGTGGGCACATGGCCATGCTGGATCTCACTGCAACAGCAGGGAAGGAATTCTGGGAGGCAGTTGCTGGGAGGGGAGGCAGCACCGAAAAGCCGTTGAGACTTTATTGGCAGTGAAGCAGGGCAGGGTTTGGGAAGGGGGAAGAAAAGCTTCGTGTGATTCATGGGACTTAAATGCAGTTGTCTGTTCATCTGGTTGCATTATCTGTGCCTTCATCTGGCCGTGAGAAGAGGTGTGCTGTAGGGTGCAGGGGCAGGCTGTGTGCCACCGTCCTTGAGCTATCTCATATCCTTCTCTGTAAGATCTTGTGACAATTCGTATTACCGTGAGTCATTGTTTCTTTAAAGCTCATTACTGGCAAGGGCTCCTAGCGAGACACCAAGTGGCGTTGTGTTATCTATGCTTAACGGGGCTATTAATGTCTGTCACCACTGAAGTGTCATCCAGCAGAAATGTAATTCTGGGTTTCGGGTGCTGAGTTGCAGAGGTATGTTCATCCTTTGTGTCCAGCCAGGCTGAAACTCAGCTCTGTCAAGTGGTGTCTCGGCTTACCACGTCGGTATGAAAAGGTTTTGGTTTCACACTAATACATGTGTATAATTGTGTCACGGGGAGAGCCAGGAAGGATTGAGGAGTGTTCCTCAGAACTCAGTTCTCAGGTCACTTGAGCACTAATCTTTTCTAAACTAAATCCACCATGGTCATCTCTGCTGCTTCTTTATTTACAGTTTTATTCCATTCTGGATTACTGGAAAAATGTCGTATCACAAGGCCTGGAGCTTCACAGGACTCTCTTCTGTCATGAGTATGATGGGAAAAGAGGTCTGTTAGTGTGGCACTGTCACATGGGTATAGCCAAAACTGCTCTTCAGGATCATGGCCTGTCTTTTAGCCCATTCCTAACTTTCTGTTTCTTTCTCTCCTCCCAGCATTTCCCAGCACCCCCTCACTCTATAACAAATTACTCCTGGGTTACCGTGTTATGATTCTGCACCCGAATTAGGATTTTCTTAGGCTCCATCCATCAAGTATTTGATTCCTCTAGAGTATAGGCAGAATAAAATTAGTCTGCCATTGCAGAAGAGGGAGTACCCTGCACATTTCTCTTCCAAACATGGTTGTTTTAATAGATCCACACACCTCCAGCCCTCCTGCTGGGAGTCCCACAAAGGGGACCGTGGCACTTGAGAGGCATCAGCTTCCAAGAGTGACCCTGGCAGAAGATATTGCTCCAAGTGAGGCAGAGTTGGACAGCTGCAGCTTGGGAAAGTTTCTGCGTTTTTGCCTCTTTTTAATAAACCATAAACTATTTTCACACCTCTGCCTAGACTTCTTTCACACTTCTGCCTACATATTTCTGCTTTTTACCATCGCTTCTGACACATGCCTCTGAAAACATCTTGGACTGGTCGTAATTCTAGAATGCTGATACTTATCAACATAACATTTGGTCTTTTTGCAATCTTTTTTTCAATCCAGAGCCAATTTTCTTTTATTTTCTCACTTTTTTTTTTCTTTTGACAGTCTGGCTAAAGGCAATAAACTTGCCCAAATATTTGCTGTCAAAAAAGATATTTCTGTCATTGTCTGCCTTTTCTCATGTTCACAAAACAGCATTAAAAAAAATTAGTAGATAACGCACATTAATTCAACAGTAACCTTTGTGTTTACCTTTAACCTTTCTTTTTCTTCTTTTTTTTTTCTGTTCCCCCCCCCATGTATAGGTGTTTTGCCTTCTAAAGCAATTAAAGGTGGGAAAACATGATAAGGCTTTTTTGTCACCAGCAATGTGATATTTTTCTAGCAGAAACTTGAAGCCTTTTGCTAAACCCTTGAGGTGATTGTTCTGGTGGATTTAGAGGTTTTCTTGGTTTCATGTAGGGTTAGGATATCGGAGTGCCATCTACAATAACTTCCTTGTTCTGTAATTTTCCTTTGGCGTGTGTTTGATACCAGCAGGCTTGTCCATTCCCATCTGCTCTCTATTGGTTTTATGCAAATTCTCTCTCATCCCTCTGCAAGTCCTTTCAAGTTAAAATATTGCTTCCTCATGCCCGCTTATATTACTTGTAATTCCTGCACAGTGACCTGTTAGCCACCCATGTATTGGGCACAAAAGGCATAATCTGTGTGAATCAGATATCTCTTATCTCATCCCTGTTTGCATTATACATTCCCCTCACAATACTCTTTTCCACAATGCTCATCCATTTAATGCCCAAATACCTGAGGTCTCTTATTTCTGCCCAACATGCTCCTTGCATTACTCATGGCCAACTGATGAGCAGGGAGATAAAAAGACTTGCTGTAGGTGGTACAGGGATCTGTGGCATGGCCAGAAGAGCAATTAGGCTGTTTGAGCCCCAACTCTGTGGTTTAACTGGGGTTTAACAGGAAAACTCTCAATAAAGTTACACAAAGGCAGTGGTTTGTTTTGTTTGTGGTGTGAGTTTACAGAGTCCATAAATGTGCAGTGATTGAACATGAAACAACTGTTACTGTGTGTGAAACTGTCCCACCAGGCATGAGGATGGTTTCATCCTGGTGTTACACTTGTTCACAGGTACAAAACAGATATACCTGTGTATGTTATACCCCTGGGGAGTGGCTGTCACCAAACTGGAGGAGGAGATGGGAGGTAGAAGCAGTTTGTCCGTAATATCTGTGCCATTGAAGGTGTCACTCTCCCCTTTAAAAAGTTGATTTCTCTTGGGCTGGTGGAAAAGACTTGTTCCTCAGAAGGTGCACAGGAGCCTCCCTGCAGCAGCCCTGTTTTGAATATAAACCCACCCCCCTCTGCCAGTGGAGGCAGGTGAACTTTTTCTGTAAGAAGTTCTATGTTTTTTCTCATATGGGTTTCCTAAAGTAGATTTTTTTTTTAAGACTGTCTCCTAAGGTTTGTTTTGTATTTCAATAGTATAATGCTGGTTTGCCTTGAAAAAGCTTAGATGGCCTTGAAAGATTATGTTAAAAATTGTGGTATTCTGGCCTGCATAGAGTCTAGTAATTGTGGAGGCACCAAGGGGAGAGCAGGGTTTGCTGTTGGATTAATTTACTGAATTGAATGTTGATGTTGGTCTCAGATCTGCAAAATCTGTTCTCTTATTAAGCTCCATGTACAAGAGCAAATATCAAAGGTAGAAATAACTTATTTAAATTATGAAAATTTGCTAACAACTCGATTTTTTACAGGACGTGAGTAAGAACTCAAGTAGTGGCATAAAATATGGATGTAAATACCTGTAACATATCAAATAGTTTCTTCTATTTAACTTTTCAGAGCAATATACTTGTCATGGTTTGTTACCTTCCCTTTTTGTTGGATTGTTTTATAAATTTGATTGCTTCTAAGAACATTACTGTTGATGTCAAAAGAAAAGCCATGGGCAGTACAGATTTGGTATCAACATTACTAATGCTTAAATTACCAGAAAAAGGAAAAGATAGGAAGTTATTTAACCACTTTGATGCCCAACAGAAACAGTCTTCTACTATGTTGAATACATTGTGTACTCTTTAGCACTCTGACTGATCATAAATGTAGTTTTAGGCTTCAAAGAAAGGTCACTATACCTGAGACACAAAAATATGCCATTTACCATAGGGCCATTTCCAGAATTTTGCTTCTGCTTTTGCTCATTGTCAAGAGATACAGATGTAGACAGGAACCTATTCCAGGTGTTTCTCATGGGCATAGAGCTTCTGAAGGTAATAGCTCCTATGCTTTCTCTTATCTGTTACTGAGCAGAAATGAAAAATTGCAAAATCACAAAAAATGTTTATATTAAGAGAGTATTAGGTGAAAATATTATAATGGTCCCTCTGGCCATGATATCTCTGCCTTTTAGAGTTCCAGCATTGTAATATAAGAGTAAACAACGCAAGGATGAATCTGATTTAGCATTTTTTCCTGTCTGAATTCTGTAACAGTGTTTCAGAGTTCACTTCTCAGCTACTCTGTGTAGATGGATCATTCAGTAAATATGCTCAAGACATATGGACTGCAATTAAAACAGCCTGTAAGAATGTAAGAGCCTAATGGTCTAATTTTTCAATTATGTCAATGTCTGTGGGAATTGAGGTTGTGCTTATTATCTTCCTGAAGGCACCTTTCAGACAGTGGGGCCCGAGTCAGACAGGAATCTGGGTTTGCACAAAGCACAGACTTGATTCCAGTGACCAGCACTCTAATGGGAGCCCTGTAATGTGCCGTGTCCCAGAGGAAAGGACAGCACAGATAATGCTCACAGCACATGCAAAACTCACCTCTGATGCATCCCAGCAGCCAGCTGTTGGGTCAGAAGGTTTTGGCCCCTCCTCCTGACAGAAGGTAACATCCGTATTAATCAGCTTAAATTTATGAGACAGCATGTAAGGGTAAAAAGGAGGGTGATTTTGGGCATAGAAGGTAAGAATAAACTGGCCATAAGCCATGTTGGAGAGATTCCCCACTTTGCTTCCCATCAGACCCTGCTGCTGATTCCCCTCCATCCCAGCTCTCCTGAATGTGTATCCTCCCAGGGCTTCATCTTCTCTGCAAACCTCCCTCCAACTCCTGCAGGAGTTTAGCCCCAGGGCAGCACCAGCAGCATGGGAACCAGTCCAATGCGTGTTCTGGACAGTGGGTAAAGCACAGTGTTCTTGTGCTGCTGGTTTGCACACGTGGTCCTTACACATCTCTGAGGGGCAGAATGGCATGGAGAGAGAAACATTTGTCTTGTCCTCATATAGCCTGACTTTTCCAAGGCTGAGTGTTTCCACTAAAGCTGGTCATACAGGATTAATGTCAAAGGGGTGTTCAGATGTTCAGGGCTGATAAAAAGTGGTTTGCCAGCAGTCAGAGCCCTTGAGTCCCTGCTCAAATTAAAAAAGAGCCCAGCAACATTAAAATAGTTGAGGTACAAAAAGAAAAAGGAAAAAACTCCTCAGTTATCTATGATAACACTATTGTTTTCATTTTTTATTATCTTGCTTGTTACACGCCAATGAGAAACAACCACAGATCGTCAATAAGGATTTTAATTGCAAAGATTTCCTGTGACGTGAGTGTTAATGAATGTCAAGGCAATAACACAAAAGACATTACTTGTTTAATGATTGATAGAACAAGAAAAGCACGAGGTCTTTTGCAGGATAAATGACTACTGTTCTGTGTTCCTTTACATTAGCAGTATCAACACTTAGATCACATGGCAGGAGATAATGGTCCAGGAGATAAAGTACAGAATCAGTCTGTTATACAATAACAGACATAGTAATGATAATTAATGTGCATTTCTTTGGCAATTCTCATACTTGTCAGTGCTGAGCTGTGGGGACTGGCACTGTTGACTTAAATGGGAGCAGGACAGGGCACTTGGTTGGTCTCAGAGTTTTTGACTTTTGCTCTGCAGCAAAGATGTCAGACCTTAAATGCTTTTCTTGTCAAATGGCTTTAGTGGACGTTCATGTATGTAGATGTTGTGTGTTCTAAGAGTAATACACCTTAAATGCTCAGATTTATATGACTGGAAAAAAGGATGTTAAAACATGTGATGGCACTCTCAAAAAAACCCCTTGGTCTTTAGCCTGGAACGATCAACATCATGACACCCACTAAAGGCTCATAATTTTTCTCTTCACTAATAAACGTAGAAGATAGGGACTTCCTTGAAAAAAAAGAAACATCCTGGCAGAGGTCCTCTTTACACTCAAAAGGTAGCATGGAAGGTTGGGCAAAATCTGGTTTTTAAACACCCCTTGGAGTTGCAAAGTGTGCAAGGAACACTTCACAACGTGGGCCACAGGCCCTCACTGCAGCTCCTGTGGCTGTGGCTGAGAACTCTGTGGAAAAGTTGTACAGCTTTGGTTCAGTTTTTATGGTTTCTGACACACTGGGTTTCATGGGACAATATGGACTTGGCAACTTTTGACTGGTTTTGCACCATGAGGTTTCAAGAGACTGGAGCTCTGCCGAGTGAGCAACTGTCTCCAAAAATGTGCTAAATCTGAGAAAGCCTTCGTGGTGAAAGTTAGTTCATGGTTTGGCAAAATGTTTGGGGAGTCAGAAAAATATTTGGATGGAACCTGGATGGTTTAATTATTGGCCTTGAACCACAAGCTAATGGAGCTGCACATGGCCCTTGGTTTCAGAATGTGGCACTGGATAATGTTTCCTTGTGTTTGAGAGCCGTGTTGGTTTGCAGCTATCGGCGCTGGCATGGAGCTGCTGCCTCAAAAGTTGTGCTGGTAAAATTGTACATGCTTCATCCAAAATAAAAATGTTATTCAGATTAATAAAGTAGTTTGCAGTGTCTAAAATATTTTCTTGAACTGGAGCATCTCAGCTTGCTCCAGGTTAAAAATTCATGGAGGTATAAAAATCCCTTTGTGACTATTGCAAGTAGGATCATGTTTGTCAGCTTTGAAGTAAACCGTGCAACTGGTTTTTGTCCTCTGCAAGCCCACCAAAGCTGTGTTTGAGCTTCACTCAAGTAAAGTATGCACAGCCTTGTGCCATTTGTCTTCTTTAAGAAAAAAAACAGCTTCCAAAGAGTCTGTCAATAACCACTTTGACCTACGAGTCTACGTTGCCAGGTGTACCTGCCCTGGGAAGCGTGGCATGGCTGTGGAGAGGTGTCAGGGGCTCCTGGATAATCTGAGGGGGTTATGGGTAGTCCTGAGTGCATTGATTTCAGATTTTTCATCCTGTGGGGTGCAAAACCTCCTGTGTCTTCCCCATCCTCCTGCTATACTGGTACTGGGCAATACATGTGTGCTCCTGGGCTACACCATTAAATCTTTCCCAGTGCTGCCTGTGCATCCTCCTCTCTATCTTTTGTGAGTTTTGAATTTTCAGAGCTCAGCGCCACTTTGGAGGTGACTGAACTGTGGCAGGAGCTGCTTGTGTTGAGGGCAGGAAGCAGAATAACAGCTTTTAAAGAGGTTTGGTGGGGTTTTTTTAACGTTAAACTCCTGTAGCTGTGATGCCAGGGAAGGCAGCAGAGCATGGAAAGTGTGAGTGGGTGTCTCCCAGGGGCCTAGGCTGAGCTCTGCCCTGCTGCTGTGTGCTCAGCCAGGCTTCCCATGTCTACACTGACCTTCCAAGAGAACCTCAGAGAGGCTGCTTGCACCAAGTGGGAGTCATTAATGTGAACCCATCTGTACATTTTGGTTAAACAAGTCAGTAGTTACTTAAAAACCCTCTTAGCTTCTTCAGGATGCTCTGCAGAGTCTGCACATGTGCAGCAGCAAGTGCTTATGTGGGACGTGTGTTCAGCAAAAGACTGGAAAAAGAGGAATGTGAAAGAATAGATTATGGGAATAGCTGGATTTAAAAATACTTTTAGAGTATTTTTTTTTTGTTTTGCTGTTCTGTTATGAAATAATGCCCCTTAAAAACACAGGGGCAAAAAAAATAAAATATTAGGGAAACTATAAGGTGATGTGTACCCCTACATAAAACCTTGCACAAGATATTCTGAATTTCACTTTTCTAGTTGCCTTCTAGTCAATTTAAACCCAACTTGCTTTGATCTCCATTCTACAGACCAAGTAATTTTACATCTCTGTTTCACTCACAGCCTCAGGACGGGTGATCGGTGGGTAAGACAACTTCTACCTGTCACTTCCAATTTTAGGATCAGCACGCAGACTCAGGAAATCACTTAAGCATGTGCCTGTCTGGAAGCAAAGGCTTCCTTGTGTGGTGCTGCCCTCCCAAAACTCGTCCTTCTCTGTCTCCTCATGTACCAAATGCTTGAAATTGGCCCAGGGAAGTCACTTCTTCCACAGCACCCTAGAGGACCAGACCCCTGAGAGCCCAGAGACTCGATCCCATTGACTTCCCACTGCCCTTCCGAGGGAAGGAAGGTTGGGAGAGCAGGAGGACCCTCCAGGCATTTCTGTTGCCCCCTCTGTGGAACAGCACCCGTGGCTTTGCTTGTGGGAGCATGTTAAGGCATTAATGAAATGCACAAAGCAGAGAGGCTCATCCATATAAATGGGTGATTTAAATAATGAGGAAGGAGGAAGGATGTGGTTCAGTGTCAGTACTGATTAATTAGGGAGTAAAATAAATAACCCTCCTAACAACATTGGCTGCTTCCACTATAACTTACTCTATTAGTGGGTGATGGAGTTAATACAAGTGACAGTGTAATTACAGGTTAGTTAACTGGCCTGTTACGACGTTTGCCTAATTTTAGGGGATGGATCTATTTACACACTCACGTTTTCCTATTGCAAAGAAACCCACAGCAAAGGGCTGATAAAAGTTGGTTGTTAATCCTGCAGTTTCACCACTCATCAGGCACAGTTTTTCTGCTCCCCACTTTGGGAAAGTCAACCACGTTGATGCCAAAAGCCTGGAATAATTCCCCCGAGAGCTTGTTTGATGTCACAGCTGAGGTCATGGCTGGGTATTGTGCTCTTACGAGTACACATGGTTATCTAACGTGTGGCCACACAATGAAATGATGAACAGATGTGAACAGTGAGATTTTAACATCCTAGCTCTTTTGTATGGAAGTTTTATTGAAATGTTTTGCCTGTTAACTCTAGGAGTGTCAGGCAAAAGCAAGAAAATATATACCAGGATTTACAGGGTTTTGGAGTGGATTTTTTAAAACCAGCATTGCTGCACAGCAAATAACTGCTGAGGTAACAAGCCATTTACATTTAATACTTCTGTGGCTGCTGGCCAATGCTTCTGCAGCTTGCAGTATGGATCACCAATTTCTCACAGGAAGAGAACAAATGCAAAGTCAGATCTCCTAAATTATAATGCATTACAACACAAACTTCCCATTAACATAGGCCTTCAAACATAGTGTCAAATCCTGTTTGTTTAATGGCTCTGTGCAAGTCCTGAAGATATTCTGAATTACTTTTAGCTGTTGGTCAGTGCTCCCTGTTTTATTTCTGTGGGAGGATGGGAGGAAGGGGATGAAGAAGTTAGACAATTCTCCTGTATCACGGTGATGTGACAGTGGTATTGATATTATATTATTAAGGCCTCTTTAGTTCAGTACAGCCAAAAATAGGATGTGTGAATGACAGTTTGTACAGCTTTAACTACAGGTGATGCTGCCAAAGCCACATACAATGTCATTGAGCAGAGTTTGTATAAGATCCAGTACTTATATAATTAGTCTTCTTCTCGGGGTTATTGTGTTGGTTTGGGGCTTTTTGTATTTTATAAGTCATCTGAAATACATTGCAAACTCACAGTGCCTCAGTTTTCCTACTTTTAAGTTACTTAATGCCTCCAAAATAGTTTAGGATTTGAAATGAAACATCCAAATGCAATACATTGTCATTGCAAGAGCAGCAAAGTTTGATTCTTCAGAATTCAAGGCAAATATCAGTATTTCTATTTCAGTACGAGTTATACCATTATCCTTTTTTTGCAGTAAGTCACTTTTTTATATGCTATAGAAAGTCACTTTGAATTCAAATATGAAATGAGGCCATCCATCATGCTAGCAATTTAATTACCTCGGTATATATTTTTTCAGAAAAAAAACCCCCAACAAACCCCAAACACAACAAACCCACTTCTATTATTTGTTGTGTGTATATATCTTATTACAGATTCATTGCCTGAGGACAGGCAGGGCTGTCAGCAGGGCAGTCCTTGTGGTTAGAAATGCCAAGATGGGGAGCAGATAAGACATGAAGTCCTTGTGCCTCCTGTTCGGGTCCGCTCCGCTCCGTGTTTGCTTGGGGCCTTACCTGTTAGATTCCCTGTAATCTTTGTTGCAGCAGTGAATTGATGCCTTGTAAAGCAATGAAGCGTGACAGGGATATTGAAAGGGTCGAACGAGGTAGAAATGTGATATTTTCTGTCTTCTGTGGGCCCAGGAAATCAGAGTCCAGCTGCTGAGCTGGGTTTGGGTCCTCACCGTTGCATTTGTGATGAGGAAGTTGTGAGATTTATTGTTTAGTGCTTACAGAAGAGACAAAGTAAGCAATGCCTGTGATTTATCTAATTATTTAACCATCTGGTTTCACAGTGACTGAAGATTAGGCATTGAGGAAACTGGGAAACTACAAATGGGCAAGACAGGGCAGGGAGAAGGGCCTTTATTTATTAACGTTTTTCTGGTGAAATTCAGCAAATACCCAGGTGCCCTTCAGTGATCAAGACAAATCTCATTCTCTGCACTGAATTTTTTTTTTTTTAGAGGATTCAATAATTTCATGGCCAATAACATGTGGAGCAACAAAAGCTGACATAATGACAAGTGTAATGAAATTATGTGTTTCAAGGCACGAGCAAATCCAAGAGTTGAGATGGAAAAGGAGGTCCCACTGCCATGCCTGCATCTCTTGGCACACCAGCTTTTTCTAAATCTTCATCTAAGACAGATATCGGTCATCAGTTTCAATGATACATGGGATATTCAGAAGGACTCTTGGCCTGCTTAGGCAGCCTTGTGACAGGCTAATTTTAGCACTGAGCTATTTTTTCACTGCAGGTGTGTAGATGGGTGCATAGGTGGGACTTGGCTGAGTTGGCCAAGTTATTGAGTAAACGCTCAAAGCCAGCTAATGGTAAATAACTATTTCTGTGTAAGAAGAGAGACTTATTTTCTGATTTCCCAGTTATATTCCTTGAAGCAAACAAGATAAAGTGTTTTTTATAGGGCTTGAAATAAGCAGGAAAAAACACACATGTGAGATGACTTAAGTGGAAGAAGTAGAAGGATAATGTTTAAAAGGGACACAACTCAATCATTTTTATTCTCTTGGGTAGAAATCTACCCCGTGGTGTAGATGAGACCAGATACCCTTTCATTCCCTCTGTTGTTCTAAATCCATCTTCATTAGTACTTTTGCCCTACCAGGGTCCAAAGATCTCAGACTTTTGATTAGTTTCAGCTGGCCTTGAGTATCAAACCTGAAAAACAGTTATTTTGTCTGCACAAGTTAGTTTTCCATAAGCGAAGGCACATCCTACAAATAAAGTCTTCAGGGAGTTTTAAAATTGGCCTGGAACAGCAAGGAGAGAGAAACAAGCTGGCTTGCTTTGTACGAAACACTACACAGGTATCGACCCCAGAAAATTTGTCAAGTCAACACCTAATGATGGCTTAGCTGCCGGGCTTGGCCATGCAATATTTAAATCAGGCTCTGGTTTTTTACACCTTGGCTTTTCACATATGGAGCCCGAATGAGTGAGGAGAAACAGAAGCACCGTGTGACCATTTCTCTCCAGGAGCTGGAGGAGCTCTGCTGAGGTTTGGCCATAAACTCTTTATACTACCAGGTCTCTGGGGAAGACTTGGGTGAGTGTCTCCACATCTGCCATTAGCTGTTTGAAACCAGTACTCGGGGAGCTTGTAAAGCACCATGGGTGAAGGGAGAAGGTTTTTTCCTGAAGCAGGATGGTCATCACAGGCAGCAGGCGAAGTGCAGAGCCCAGGGAATGTGGGCAGAGTGGTCCCAGAGGTGGGATGGTCACTTTTAGTCCAGGGCCTTGGGAACAGCTGATAAACAGCTGGTTCCTAAGCAGAAGGGTGGTAGGCAAAACCTGGGTCCAGCCTGGAGCTGTTGGTAGTTCTCCTACTTGAATAAAGTAAATGGTTTTTCTATCAGAAAATCTTGATTCATTAAACCCAAGAAGTTTTCATGAGAATCTTCTCCTTGCATTGAGGCTTCCCTTTGGAAATGTGCCTCAGGGTTGGGTGTGGTGGTTATGGGCACAGAAAATGTGTCTACACTGAGTGGTGAGTGTGTCTGCAGTGTGCTAGACCTCAGCCAAGCTGGTATGATCTTCCAGTCAACCAACTTCAGCTTGGTCAGGTGTACAATCCAGAGCAAGGAATTAAACCCAGCACTTGCATGTCCCAATACTTTTCCCAGTCATCAGTGTCTCAAAACATAGAGTCCCTTCTTGTGGTCTTGGTCTCATCTGGAAGAGAGACTAGAAATAATAGAAAATTGAAAAAAAATTGATCGACTGAACGAGCGTGGAAGTTTTTCCTTTGCAATATGTGGCTTCACGACCACCCGAGTCACTAAAGGCTTGAAAAGACAAGGGGGTTCCATTCACCTTCCAGGCCTTCCAGTTCATGAGAAACAAGATACATAACTGGTGCCACTTATCAATCACCTTCTGAGAGCAGGTGAATAAGCAGATACCAAAGAATATCTGGTGTCTTCATCCACACAGCACCAGATGATGATATTGTTTAGCTGTAGGGAAAGTCATTGAGAGGTCTTCCATTACAGCACCAATGTTTTGTGGGAGAGTTTCTATATTTCCATACTTTTTATGGGAAAGTTGAAGTGGCTTATTTAAAAACTATCATTTGTTTTCAGTTTTCCCATGTTGTTTCTCCAGTGTCAGCATATTCCTTGTTTTGAGATATGTATATATATACCATAGAATCCTTTGTTTATATTAAATATAACTTTGTAATACAACATTTTTTTCTCTTAACATTTTTCAGGCTTTAAAACCCAAATTAAAAATGAATGGAGTTAACCTAAGCAAGTTTAAATATTAAATGGAACATTGACTTATGTGTTTAAGTGACTCTGAATCCAGAATTTTTTTCCCTGAGTATTTATTTCAAGGGCAGCATTGGCCTTTTAGCTTTCAGTTCCAATTCAGATCCCCTCCCCTCCCACGCTGCCCTTTCAGAATTACTCAAAAATTGAAATTCCCCATTTCTACACAGCTCTGGCAATTCTATAAACTGGGATTTCCAGGCTATGATGGAGTTTCGCAGGCAACTGAGATGCACAGATATGTTGTGGTAGAATTAAAAACTCAGACTAAGTTTATCTTAATCTCAGCCCAGTGGCTTAGACGGAAGGATTTTAGCATTTCTTCTCTTTGCGAGCAGAGATAGTGCCAAGAGCTGGATGGAACCTTTTACCGAGTGTAAGAGTAGATGCTCATGCACACTGAGAAGTGTTACTAATGTTGCTTTAATAAAACATAAATTCTGAGTCGTGCTCCCTGCCAGGCTGACGTGGGTGGACTCTATTAAGCTTTTTTCAGTCGTGCTGAAGGCTGGGAGGTTGTGCTGGGAAACCCACGCTGGCTGGAGGCAATCCAGGGAGGAACTCCGCTCAGAGCACAGCCAAAAACGCTGCAGAAATTCTTCCACGTCCTTTAAAGTTCAGAGCAGGCTCGAGTGCTCATCTGAGCTAACAGAGAAAAGTGATTTTGGGGAGGTTCCCCAGCAGTTTTGGGGGTTCTTGGGGTGCTCTGAGTGCAGGGAGCTGCCTGCAGAGGCTGGTGAACAGAGGTCATAAACCACTGCATCCAACCCACTGGGTAATGGGACCATTTCTCATCCCTCTGGATCTGTGCACTTTTTGGGTGTGTTTGAGCCAAATCCAAGATTTTCAGCTTCTTTCAAGTGTGTCTGGGTAAAATGCAATAGCCTGAGCTGTGTAATCACATGGGATAGCTGTTTCTGCCCTTTTGTGACTGTACCAATAAATCTAATTCAGTGTAAGGCGTTATTTGAGTTGCATATTTGTGTACCCAATAACATTTTTTAAGCTAGGCTGGTTGTCAGCATCTCTGCCTGAATGGAATGCCCTAGTATTAAAACTGGCAAGTTTTGATACTTGGGCAAAATGTGTGGGTGGCGTTACAAACACTGTCATTTTTCTAATGACAGTCCTTTTGAATGCAGTGAGAAGGGAGGATCTATCTTGTTTTTCTTTTGAATAATGGCAAAGAGAAAGAAACAAACTGCTTGTTTAAACTGTCAACTCACAGGTTTAGCATTTGAATCAGGCAAATGTGTACAGTCTGTTTTTGAAACCAGGGAAATATTAATCTTAACCCATTTATGGAGTGATCCAAAACCAAACATAGCTTTTCCAGTGAAAAATTAAGGCAGGCTTTCCCAACTCTCATGGTCACTCTATTTAAGATTCAGTATCAGAGACAAATGTAATATTTTGTATAAATTAAAAAAAAGAAAAAAAAGTAGTGAATGGGAATGAGCATGTGGCATGCCCCTTGTTTCCTCTCTCAAGTAGAGAAAAGGGACACACACTGGACTGAAATCTCTTCAGAGAGAATGCTAGGTACCATTGTTAGTGAAACGAAAACTACTTGATTTTTTAGGTTTAATAAAAATTACTTAAAAAAATAGTTTGGGCTCAAAGTGGGAAGTTCACTAATAGGTCTGAAGCAAACGTGTTCCTGATTACACCCCATTAAGAAGGTGGAATGCAGCAAGAGCTGCTTCCCCCGAGGAAGCCCCAGCGCACGCGATGTGAGGTTTGCAGCCAGCCCAGCAGACGGTGCCAGACCTGCTGACCCTGGGAATTTTGCAGTGTATTTTCAAAGATAACGTGTCTTTTGGGGTTCAGGGGGAAGGAGGGGAACAGATACTTCACTGCGAGGATTTCGAAAGGGTCTGGCATAAGATCAGCTAATGGTGTGGGGTTTTTTCTCGGACACATTTGCTCATCTCTAATAAAATATAAAAAACTAATAAGTGTCTTAAGCTTTGCTGTATTTTGGCATTCTCATTTGTTCCATGGCTGGCTTGTGTGTGTTCAAAGCAACAAAGCCTGTTCCAAGTGGTTTCTGGTGAGGCCGAGCTGTATGATTCCTTTGAATCACAACATGAGTCTGGTATGAGTCTTGTCGTGATGTGTCCCTGTCTGTGGAATATGAGAAATGTCTTCATTACTTTTCATCAGACAAGTCCATGGAAACTAAAGTTCACATGGTGAAAGTGGAGAGGCAGAGTGATGTTGATGTTCCAGGGACCATTGTACATGCAGTGCCTGTAGGACCGGTCTGTACACCCAGGGGTGGAAATGCATCACTGGCTTCCCTGTGATTAACCATCACTGGAGGTGACTGGGAAACCTGCACGTGCTGGTTCAGACCAAGGATGAAGGGAAGGATCTTGGGGATCTTATCAGAAATCACACCACTCATGGCATCAGCATTTCTTGGGAGGGCTGCGTTATAACTCAACCTTATAACTGGGAATTTGTACCTACGCCAGCCATCCCAGGGGGTGCAGGTTTTAAATGCACACACATTTCATTCTGCATGACAACACCTTGAAAACGTAGGTTAGTTAAGACAAACCGCCGTCAATTAAGTTTATTGGATGATGTCAGTGATGTAGGTGATATATATATATACATAATCATGGATTTAGAAAAAGACCCACTCGTCTCTGGGTCTGCAAACAGTTTGTCAATAACAAGAGAAAATTTACAGTGACAGTCAGTGGGATTTCGCAATATGCAAAATGGACTTAATTATCAGCATGAGAAATCACTGCATGAAGAGTAAGGATTTTGATTTGTGTTTATATTCTCTGTTTTCGACAAATGCCATCAGCCAATGACAGAATTATTTTCATGGCCATTTCCTATGGATTTACTAGAAAGAGACACGTGTTATTGTCCTGCAGCTGGAGCTGGATGTGATCCCTAGCAAGGTGCACACAGGAGCAGCCATGCCTGGTCAGAGAGACTTTAATCAGACACCAGGTAGATTAATTTTCCCTGGTTCTATTTTTTTGCACTGGTAGGTGATATTGCTAACAGCTGGCACTGAATTTTCATAGCATTTTATCTAATTGCAAGCTGTGAGCAGTGACAATGAATGCAAAGGAATGAAGACTTCAGGCCCTATTCCCAAATCATGTGTGTGTCCTGGCTTTGGTAATGTAATTTTGAATTTTTGAAGGAAATAATTCAATTGTTACCTTCAAATTCTGAAAATTATTTCTCTTAGGTCTCAGTGTGTAATTCCTTCTACTCTGGGCTACAAATATATTTGTGACTTGGTCACCTCAGGTGTCTTCAGGACCAGAAGCATTTAGTCAGCTCAAATTAAAGCCAAAAAATTGCACTGAAATTGTCTCCCTCAGCCTTCCAGTGGGAACTGTGAGTTTTAGGGATCAGAAATGGGACTGGCTCTCAAAACAATGTGATTCAAACTCATATGAGGCTGAATAGATTTCAGTGTGGCCAAAATATGTATTAAATACCATAAGAGGTATATGATAATTTCAATTAGTGAAATTTGTAATTGGTAGAATATTTATTATTATCACTAGTAATTAAAATATTAAAAGCAAGAACAGTGAATCTGGTCACAGTAAAGGACCAGCAGGGCAAGACACTGAGTACCCTGAGGGGTGTTCCATCCTCTTCTGGACTTGGAAATGAAGCATCTGCTTTGCTGACTCGGTTGATGTGGTTGCAGTGCAGGATTTAGCTCTTCAGGTTTCTTCACTACTTCTGTTCTTGGCAGGGTGAGGAAAGGCAACCTCAACGTGTTGGGGATTTTCTAAGAGCTCAGGCATTGCACTGAAGTGTGTGTGCTCTCTAGGACTGATTTCATATTTGATCACTCTCTCCAGATGGGTTTCAAACCCAATATTGATGCATTTTTTTCTCAGGCCCATAAGTTGTTTGACAGTTCCTTGGAGTGACTCTTGTAAAAGCTTAACCCACTGTTTGCTTATACAAAATAAACAGTTACAATAACAACTTCTGCAATTTCCAAATCCCTGCTCCGTGGTTTATTAAGTTAATACAAACTGAGCCACTGCTCCCTTGTCCTGCAGGCTGCTGATGCTGGGTTTCTGTGCTGGATTTTGAAGTGATGTCCAAGCCTAACCACCTTCTCTTCAGTGGGTTACAATTGCTTTGCTATTTGTTTTGATGCTATTTCTCTCAGCTTGGCTTACCAAAGTCTGTGCTTGGATTTGGCTAATGGTAAATTGATGCAAATGAGAGTAAATTGGAGAAAATCCATAGCTTTTGGAGAAAGATCTGTGTGAATTTAACTGGACTGATGGGTTCTCAAATCCTGGACTTTTCTTACAACCACTTCTTTCTTAGTGATCCCCATTTACCAAATCAGATCTTAAATTATCTCCTTTGCTTCTGACCCAATGAATTTTTGAGTTTCTTTTTTTTTTTCCCCCAGTTGTTTTGCTTCTTGCCTAGCAAGCTATAGCCTTGTTCATGGAGCAAAGGTGGTTAATATTACATGTACTACACACTTCCTTTGGGACAGCTGTATTTTGTACTAATAATGCTTATTTTTGCACAAAGTAATTTGTATTCTTGCAAGGTTGTTTTTTTTTCAGTACTGATAAAGAAAGGAGCTTCAGCATCTCAGATGTGTGTTTTGACATATGTTTTCTTACAGAGTGATCTGTGGTTCAGAAATAGGTTATCCTTGTGGGTCAAGAGCTGATGCTTTAACTAGTGCTCATTCCTTGTATTCATGAGAGGTTGTAATTGATTCCCCTCTCTTTTATGGAATAGTCCTATTTTCTCACTGAATAGATGCTTCTGGTTCTTTTAAAGGCAGCATTCATCTCAATCAGCTCACTGTTGCTTTTTCACTACCGTCACCCAAGAAGGACCCCATCAGCCTCCTCCTCCCCTCTTGAAATCATAGCATTCAAATACCAATTTTTCTGTCTGGTTACATCTCCACAGTTACTGAAGAGCTTCTCCTCAACAGCAAGGAAAATACCAAAGGTTTTGAGATATAAGATCAAATAGTGAAAGGTAGTAACTGTGCTTTCAAGTGACTTTGATACAGGTGCAATTTTGAGGGAGGAAGCTGAAGGATTTCCAGAGGTTTTATCTAATAATGTGGTCTTGGTTGCAGTCTCAGGGGTAAACATTGTATAACTGGAAAGTTAAAGGGATAATGGAAAAAGTTAAGTGAAAATAAGAGAGTATCAATGGTTGTAACCTGCCATGAAGAGGGCATTCAGTCTCTGTTCTCTTGTTGCATTTTGGAAATTACTTGGTCTTCCTGCCCACAGGATGCTTAGGTGAATAGAACTGTGTGGGGAGTAAAAATGCCCAGTTAACACCTAGGGGGAGTGATTTCTCCCTCATTGCAGCATCACTAAGTACTGCAAAAAATAAGTAGTTCAGTACTGATTATTTTGACTGTTTCCTACCAAAGAAGAAATTAAATATTTCTTTGGCCACCTGTCTCTGCAGTCACCTATTTCCAGCACCTTCTTTGACGCTTATAGGACAATTTGTTCAATCAAAATTCACTCAGTGGGAACAGATACAGACACAATCTAGCATTAAGACAAGCTGTTTTCAACAATATTTGAAAGAGTGTGTCTTGAGTTTTCTATTTAGTCACATAGTGATATGTAACCCCATAATGGAGAAAACCAGGACCAAAAGGAATGAGAAACCAGAGCCTTGAAAAATATTTGCCAGGAAATCTGAAGTCCCATGGAAAGGGCTGCCTGTTGAAGACAGCTTGCTAGGCTGAGGTTTGCAAGCTTTATGCACAAATCTGAGCTCAATTTCCAGTGAAACCTGGCCTGATTTATCATTTTAAATCAAAGCCAGGTGGGATTTGTGTCATTGCAGGTGAGATCCATTTGCCTCTCAAGGGTTTTGCTCCCTGAGCTGAGGCAATCAAACCCTCTACCATATAATGCTGGGTTTTCTTTTCCTATGAGCTCCTGCAAATCGACAGGGCATGGTTGATATGAGGACACAGTTTTGGTGTGGCTGGAGGGCAAATTTCACTAGGGCAATGTTGTGTGACAACCAACTGCTCTCCCACACTGTGGGGCCTCAGCCCCAAAGCTGGTGTGATATCCAGGGCTTGTGTGATATCCCAGAGTGATACCATCTGTGAAAGGGCCTAAAGTCTGATGTTACTACAATTAAATTTTTCTATAGTGTGTATGCCATAATCCTGTAATAATTGTCAGCACTGGTTAATAGCACTGTTCATATTGGATATAAACAGCAGAAAATGAATGCTGTAATGGATCTTTCTTTTTTTCCCTTCATATTGGCCTTATAGAAGAATAGGAAATTAGGAATAATTGGAGATTTCTTTGGAATTTACCATTAATTAAGGT
The DNA here is from genome assembly GCA_013399695.1 of Formicarius rufipectus. Lineage (NCBI taxonomy): Eukaryota > Metazoa > Chordata > Aves > Passeriformes > Formicariidae > Formicarius > Formicarius rufipectus. The sequence continues at coordinate 74,089 of VXAU01004203.1, read as the reverse complement.
ACTCCTATCAAACAGCTACAGCTCACCAGCATGCAAACCAAATCCTCAGTCTCTCACTGCCTCCCTTCCCATTTCTTTGGAGTTTGGCTGAAAGTTTGGACACTGGAAGCCCTGAGTTAAGTTTTTAAGACATTTTTTAAAGGTTCAGTGGCATTTTGTGGCACTAGTTTTAGTGCAGAGATAAACAAGTGAGTCATGCACTTGTGTTAAATCTATGCCCTATATCATGGTATTTATCATCAAGGTGGGAATGGGTTTGATCTGGTTAGGGAGCAGAGGAGGAACAGAGAGAGGTGAAGATTCAGGGGAGTTGAATTTCCAGTGGAAACACTTTTCTGACCTGATGGAACAATGTCATCTTTTGTAGAAAGGGATTCATGAAGGACCCAATTCCACCTTCCTTTTGCTTCCAGCTCTCACTGATGTCAATAAGACATACGTTCCAAGGGACAGAGAGGATATATGGGCCAGGCTTTAGAAATCTATAAGGATCTTTAAAGATTGGAGTTAAAATATTCATTTGCCCATGAATGGCACACAAAGACATGAAGCCTTTGCTAGCTTTAAGCTTCTCAACAGAGAAACAGGGATTAAAATAGATTTCATAAATAAATAAATTGTCTTAGTAATGTCTCCACACTAATGTGTCCAGACCCAATTAAACTGTTCATCACCAGAAATAAATACCTGAAAAGAGGCTGATGCTCCAGCAGAAGTCAAGCTGGGGCAAATGCTTTATTTAAAGTGTGCGTTTTATATAAGAAATGCAATAAATTAATGCCAGACTATAGCACAATTACTTTACCTTTCCTGCAGTGGGACAGCTGCTGTGGACTTCAAACCACCCTGGCAGCCTGTGCCAGTGTGTTTGCCCATGGTTTTATGGGGTTGGCTGCCACAAATCTTCCAAACACCTCAAAATATACAGTTTTACCTGGTACTCTTTGTCCCAGGAGAGGATTACAAGCTGACTTTTGCAAGCTCATGCTTTTTCTGACATGCTGTCTTTGAGTTCCTCAGACACGATTCAGGGCTGGGTAATTGTTTTATGGGTTACTTAGCAAATCCAGACATATTTATTTAGCATAAATAAGCCGATAAGTGAGTACAGAGATGCTACCAGCTTTCTGTGCATATTCTTAGTCAATGCTTTGCTACATAATCTCTGATATAAGGAGGATTGACATCACACTTTGTGTTTAAACTCACACCCCACATCGCTCATCGAATTTCTTAATATGATCCGTTGGTTTCAATTAATTGCTTTAATAAGTATTCTTGAAATGGCAATTAATATGTAAACAGCATTAAATGTTGTGACAGAAAATGTGGCATCTCAGTTGAGAGATCATGTGTGTCTGCTCTCAGTGTTTGCTGGGTAGATAGTGCTGGAAAGTTGGATGTGCCTTTTCTAGACTTTGATAATTCATAAATGTATTGAGCAAGGTGAGTTTCATAATTAACCTTTAATCTTTTAGAAGCAAGTTGACTGGAATCTATTTACTTTAACTAGCTTGTTCACTGATAATGCATGATTTCTAAATTTCCTTTTGTGCATTCCTTAGCTAAAGAAAAAACACAGCTGTGTGTGAGACAAATTCTATTTATTTTCTCGTTAAGAAAAGTACAAGAAGATAGTATCATTGGAAAGCTAATAATAAAGAACTACTAAAGAACGCCCTTCATCTGTTTGCTCTGCCACTTTACGAAGGCTTTCCAAACAACCTTTTCAGCTGTATTAATAAGGAAAGATATCTTAAAAGTCAAAGGAAGACAAAGTTAATGCATTTATAGAAGTACCATTTCAGATAACATTTTACCCGAGTGTTTAGATTAGTTAAATATTAGAAAGGGGGAGATAATAGCGTTGTTTGTATTCATAAATGTGGAAAGTTGCATTTTCAGGGCAGTGAAGTGTAAGGCCTATCAAAGGTTTATCATCCTGGAATGTGAGGGGAGCTGTGTGTCCATCCATGCTGGGAGGCTGCAAGGTGCTCCCTCCTGTGCTTGCTCACCAAAATTCAGTGAGGAACGTGAATGCCTTGGCTTGCATTTGTAAATCCCTTTCTCCTCAATTTTCTGTCCATAGTTAAATACTGGGAGTTAGAGAAATCACTTGATACCAGTTAGTTTGACTCCTGGTCCCAGTGAAACTTTGCAAGTATTGGGGGAGTGCTTGCTTGGGGGAGATTTGCTGGTGCATTGGGGAAAATGAGACTAGGCAAAAGTCTGCTCATTTCTGGGGCCTTCTGCCAACCTCATTTGCAGGACAGCTTCTTCTCTCTTGTAAATAAGATGTAAAATGGACATTGACAAAACCCCCTGGGGGTCCTGCAAACAGCCCACACTCCAACACCCCGCCAGGCACGGGCAGTCACATACGTGTCAAGGCATGACTCTGAGAGTCCAGCCCAAACTAGGTGTGTGTGGCTGGCTGAGGTGGACACGTGGCCTGCACCCACATGGGCACACAAACAGCATCCAGCATCTCTGGCATTGCCTGTCCCTCTCTGCTCACTCTAACCCGAGGTGATCCTCACCCTCTCGGAGCTCGCCGGTGGAAACAGCCCACAGCCAGAGCTCTTACAGAGGGTGTAGCAATCCTGCCAGCCGTTCCAGCCACTCTTTTTAGTCTCGTTACCATCCTCACAGTCAAATCTTCAAATATATGTGTTGAAATGATCTGACAATAATGGCCCTGGCTAAAATATGATGTTGTTTTGACTGAATGTGGTTTAAACTGCCATCTGCTGGCTTGTACTTTTCAGGGCCAATATTAAAAACAATGTTCCCTCTTACAGTAACCCTCATTCATATGAAAATAAAGCAGGCTGAGTAATGCCTTCCCTCCTGCAATGCACAGCTGAAAATTGCACTGAGGAATACAAATGTTGCTGAGTGCAAAGGCAGATCCCAGTTCTTGTAGGTAGATTCCTTTGGGATATTTTTGTTCAATTTACACCTAGAAGAGAAGTTTGGTTGCAAATGCATGTGTGCAACTTCCTTTTTGAGAAATGAGATATGCACATATGCACGGTGAGTTCAGACAGTTGCTTACGGGTTGCCTATAAAAGCAGCTTCCTGGAATATTACCTGGGATTTTTGCCAGAGCGAGGACCAAAGATGGCCTTACTCATTCTATTTAAAGTTACATAATCTCTCTCTTTTTT
>VXAU01004203.1:553-70901 GCA_013399695.1 Formicarius rufipectus | reverse complement strand
TTTTTTTTTTTCCTTCTCCTCCTTTTCCCAGACTGTGAGAAAAAAGCCGAGTATTTGGCTTGAAATTTTACAGTTACCTGTGGAGGAGAAGTTCAATACCTGTAGCTGCTTTGAATTATTTTCCCATCAGTTTTCTTTTAAGGCTTCTGAAATATCAGGACATCCCTTGTTGCTCAGAGGCAATTGGCAGGATCGCTGGAGGACATGACTAGTGATGGGGTGATGTGCGGGACCATGACGTGAGCCCTGACTGACTGTCCCTACCGGGAATGGAACAGGATGCTCGGCTGGAGGGTGGAATGCTCAGTGACAGGGAGTGTTACTGCCTTGTGTCTCTCTGCTCTGGAGAAAAAAATCTCTAAGCAGAAAAAGAAAGGAAACATTTTAGTATTTTCTGTCTTAAAAGCAACAGAACTTCTGCAGGTTTAGGGAGTATTGTGTATCCTTGAGAGAAATAGCCAGGGGAAGGATGAGCATTGGGCTAAGAGGCAGGATGGACCAGATCTGCCAATGCCACCAAGGACCTCATTTGCAGAGTCCTCCAACAAGCCCATGAGCCTTTGTAAGACCTTGCCATGTTTATTACAGAAATATAGAAAGATTTCAGTTGGAAGGGCCCTTAAAGCTCATGTCGTTCCAACCTCCTGCCGTGGTCAGGGACACCTCCCACTAGATCAAGTGGCTCAAACCTCCATCTGTCCTGGCCTTGAACACTTTCAGGGATGGGGCATCCACGGCTTCTCTGGGCAACCTGTTTCACTGCTTCAGCACACTCACAGTAAAGAATCTTTTCCTATTCGTGGTGGCAAAGAGAACTCACAGCATGGTAGGCCAGTGCAGGTGCATCCTGCAGCCCAGTTAATGTTTGATCCCAGGTCCCATCAGCACATGCAGGGTTGTCCCACACCTCAATGTGCCATCACGTGCTATATGGGCTCCTCTGAGGATCTCAGGCCAGGAGAAACCAGCACCAGCACTGCCAGCTTCTCACACTTGTTGGTTGACACAGTCAGGAGAATCCAGGAGGGGATTATAAGCCACCTTTCACCTGAGACATCTCAAGGCACTTTGCAAACAGTGAGTCATTAATTCCCCCTTTGAAGCTGGCAGGTATTGGGGGAGCAAAAGAGAGGGCAACGGCAGCTGCGCAGCGGCTGTGGCAGAGGAATGCAGTGACGACATCGAGGACATGACTAATTTATTTAGCAAACTGAGTTTAGCATGGTAATGAGGATGTATTTGCCATCATCCCATCATTCATCAGATTTATGAGGCTCTTTAGGCAATGAGCGCTGCTGTGACTACGTTTAGTTTGATTTGTTTAATTAATTCCTCTAATTCATTTTGACTGAATAAAACCCTGTAAGATTGTCTGGCAGATTAGAGGGATCCCAGTTTTATGAATGTGTGTGTATCTACCTGTGTGCATCTATTTATTTGTAGAGAGAGAAGGGGTTAGACGCATCAATGGCTATAAAGTGCGTTAAGGTTTTATATTTTACTTTAAACCAAGTTATTATATGTATTTCTTGCTTTTGGCTTCATAAATATTAGTGTACATGGTATAGTCTAGATCATTTCAAGTCAGGAGGTAGCTTTGTTGGGTAGCATTCCTGTTCTCTTTTTTTTGGGTATAATTCACCTTCCACGATGCTCAGTAAAGCAATATCAAAACACTCAGAGTTTTATGTCCCATGAAGTGCAAATGACATCTCTACTCCTGGTACCTGGATCACCATGTGGCAGTCATGGCATCACTGTGTAGCTGAGGCTAAAGTGCTCTGGAGCCAAGAGCTGGAGATGCTTCTGGAGTCTGCCTGCTCCTGTTTTAAATAATTTCTCCAAATATCTGCCTGATGGGAGGGCAATCTGTCTTTGTGGCTCTGTGCCTGTTGCTGGGCAGCCCAAAGGAGCCTTCTGGTCCCCTATGGACCTCCCAGGAGGTACCTGGAGGCAGGATGCACCTCTTGCATTGCTGGACACTGAGGGCATGACACAATATAACCACACGGAGCACCAAAACCAGCAGAGGGTGTATGGTGCAGTCATACCCTTCCCACTGGTGCCCTTTTCCATCCTTTTGTGGTTTCTAGGATCATTGGTGCATTAGGGAGCTTCGATTTCCTGGTGTGACTACAGCTCCCAGCAGCCTCTTTCCTTCAGCTTTGAGTAGTTAATTTGGTATAAGATGATATTGAAATAAAAGGATTTTGAACATGTTTTGGCATTTGAAGGCTGAATGCACATGTGTAGTTGCTTCAGATATTTAGCTAATAAGAAGTTGGTTTTCTACTTTGTGTTCAAGGCTGAATTTTCTTTTTTACCCTCCACTTCTTTTCTTTTTTGCCCTTATCCCTTACCTTTTTAGGTCAGCATATCCCTAAATGCAAAATCTGGTACTCGAGAGCATCACATGAACTTCAAAAAGCCTCTGGTGTTGTGGAATCCAGAACCAATGAGTGGATTATGCCAATCCATAAATATAATTTTATTTTGACTGTGACTAATATTGCTAATATTTGTCTTTTGCTTTTTGGAGCTGTAGGATACTGCCTGGGAGAGAGCAGGGCTTGATTGTACCAAGTTTAAACCTTGTGTCAGCACCAGCAGCCTGGGTTTGTTCCACTGCTGGCCACTTCTTGAGCAGTGGAAGCTTCTGCACATCCCAGGCAGAAATGAAGCTTCAGGTTGTTGATTCTGCACAGAATCCTACAGCCCTTAGAATTTACCATTGTTGCCAAAACTCTTTTTAAACCAAGCATGGAAGATTTGCATATGGAATGTTGTTGACTTCATCCTTAGCAAAGGTGTACCGTGGGAGATGAAAGCAAAGTCACAGTGAAAAATCTTCGCCTTGACTTTTCTCTGATGCTGAATACTTGAACAGAGACAAGCAGAAAAATTTCCACTCCTGGTCTTGTGTGCTGGTTTAAATCAATTATGTGCTTATACACCTTTTGGGTTTGCCTTCTCAGCAACCAGCCTCCATCTGCAGTGTTGAAACATTTCACCTGTTCTAAGTGAGCCAGGCATAACTGGGGAAATGATAGCCAAAAAAATGCGTGCCAAGAACCCTCCACATCCTGTGGATTCACCTGGCCACTGCCTGTGGCAGCAGTGCAGATGCTTTTATAGGCAAATCTGTTCACATAGAGTCAGGAGAACTCAAAAAGCAGATTCTGGTCAGGCTGTCACTCAGCACGGATAGTCGGCAGCTCCTTTAACAGCACATTCCTGCCCTGCTCGTAGCCTTTAGCTGAGGAAGCATATGGAGCCTGATAAAGAAATCAGTCTCCCAGCCACGCAGGATGCTCTAGCAGGCAGCCAGCAATGAGGAGCTGGAGGTATAATTTTCACAGATTTAACCAAGAACAACGACACTACTTGCAACCAAAGGGCACAGCCAAAATTTATTTGCTGGAGTGCCAATGCATGTTCCCTAGTGGGTAATTGGAAAATGAGAACAACCTGTCAAAGATTAGCCCAATTTCTAAAGCAAGCACAAGACAGTCTGATTTTGTTTATGAAAAAGAGGCATCTAATTACAACTCAGATTTGGGTTTCAAAGTCAGTTATTTAGAGCTCTCGACTTGTATGTACACATTCATTATCGGAGCGGGGTTACAAAGCATGGCAAATTCCAGTCAAGGTGGGTTAATTCCTCAAGAGCTGAGCACAGCATCTCCCAGGCTGATGTCTATCTCCCCTAACATCAACACCGGCTTTACAGAAAGCAGCTGCTAATGCTCATCCGCTTGAGGTCCTCGGTAAAAACGGTTTTCATTACCATGTTTGTTTTATGAGATACATAGTATATTCTGATGAGGGCTTCTGGTAGTAAATCTTCAGGTTTTGGCTTGGCTTGTTTCTTTGTCTGCTGCAATAAGACTCGGCGAGAAAGTGTGTCCCTGGATCTTGCAGAGGAGTAGGGAAAGATGAGACAGCTTCGGGATGGGGGGTAAAGCAGAGGCTGGTCCTTGGCAGTATTTGCAACCCAAATCTGTCCCCTCCTGATATACATCCTTAAACACACATTGGCAGGGAGTCATGTGGTTAGGAGCCAAGTCAAAACTCGATCCTGCCCTGGAAATACTCCATCTCCTGCAGCCCAGTGATGCACGTGTCTGTGGGTGACACGAGCTCACTGTGATGGGCATCACTTGCCATCACATTGATTTCGGTGGCTGATGGCAACACATCACTTCCAGTTAGCAGATTAGCAGTGAAGGATGACCTAGAGAGTGAAAATATGTTGGTTTTGTGTTATTTGATACTCTCATATGCATTTAGGACGATGGGTGAAGGGTGAGTGTCCCTTGTGTTTTCTGAAGGGGAACCCTCCCATTTACTGGGGATACACTTGGATTTCTTATCTGGCTTCTGTCAGTGTGTAGGTACACAGAGGAGTTGTACATCTGCTCAGAGATGCCTTTTTATTAAGTTACTTTTCTGGTTTTCTCCTCAAACACTTGTGGAAATGAAAAAGAGCTGATGGAATGGCCATAGGGAACAACTCCTTTACCATGAATGGATTGATGCCATCACCGGCAGGGTAATGATGGTCCTGCCTCTCCAAGGCTAGTCCAGCACTGGGAGTGTCATTCCCTTTACACAGCGTCCTTTGAATCACATCAAAGTCCAACAAAAGCAATGTGAGATTCCACCTTTGCAGAACAGGCGACCTCCACAAATTCTGCAGTGTGACAGCAAGAAAATGATTTTGCTCTTCTTGCTTGTTCTGCTTCTGCCACAGCACTTGTGCACAGGTTGTGATGCCCTCAACTTTCCGAAGGGACTTTGCTCTGGCTCTTCCAGAGAAGCCATTGGCCCCAGCTCAGACAGCTTAGCCCGTGAGTGCAGCAGAACCGATGTCTCAGTCTCCCCACCTGTGGATGGCAGGGATTCCTCTGCCAGCACCCCTGTGCTGGGCTGAGGCAGCACTGCAGCCAGCCTGCTCTCTGCAAAGCAAACCTATCACCTCGATGAAACATCTCCTGCCAGAGCCAGCCCCCAGCACTTGGAATCAATGTGCTTGTCACCACAGCTTTTGCACATAACAGTACGATGCATTGCAACTGCCTTATAAGAATCATAAAGAATCCTGGCACTCATAACACATTCACTTCATATAAATATTTCCAAAAAAATTCAGTGATTGAAGACTCAAATCATATTGTAGTGCAGTCTTGTTTATTCCATAACATTATTTTTATTGCAGGATGACTTATACATAACCTTGAATTTCAAGTTCAGTAGAACAGACAAAGTATTTGTTTAGAGGGCAGGACGAGCAAAACCATTTTTTCCCCTGTTTGAATTGGATAAAATTGTAATATATCCTTTACGTCCCAGTAGCACCCTAGTGGTTATCATATTGCATTAGTTACATGAGTTTTCAGTGAACATTATACAGTATATACTACTTTCAGTAAATAGACCAGTCATGCTCATGGTTACATGGAAAACTCCAGGAAATTTGTGATGACATTCCCTGCAGGTTAGTAATTCTACCCATTATTTATATTGGTTTGATTTGAGCTTTAAAATAATCTGGTGAAATTAGATAAGGCTCAGCATTCTGCAAAACCTTTATTTCATACAACTCTAAAAATACTTTAGGCTAAATATTTGGGATTTACTAAATTTGAACATCAGAAAAGTTCTCCTTACAACTTTGATGCAATATTTAAAAAGTGCTCCAAACTCTTTGAGTAACATAATTGCTGATTTTGTCTTGTTTTTTTTTTTTTTTTTTTTTTCCTACCATCCTTATGCACCATAAAAAAACGACATTAAGTTTAGAGTAAAATTTGTTTTCCAAGTGGATTGGAAAGTGAAGTTCTTCTCTGGTACCAAATCCTTTCTAATCCCTCCCTGCGTACTCTCTGCATCTGCACCTCCAGCATAACATACAGCAACATTTGTGCCCCAGCCCATCTTCAGTGAGCAACCACCTGCCCCAAGTAATCATTACAAATAGTATTAAATAACCCCTTCTCCAGCATGACCAGAGACCACCCAGCCTTTGCATAGCAACTTCTCAGCTTCAGGTTTTAGTGCCCTCACGGTGTGTGCAGGCGGCTCCCTGCAGACCCACCAGCAGCACCCAGAGGTATCAGCCCAAATTGTCCCAGGTCAGAGTTTGTGCTCAGCATACAGGCACTCTCCATTATTCAGTGTATTCACCAGAGGCTTTACACGAGGCAGCAGTTACAGAACACTGTGCACTTAACACATGTCTGAGCATGTCCATCCTGATTTTGCAGAGCTCTTAAGTATCTGCTCAAATTTGATGCATATACTTAAGCTTATCCCTGTAGAGTTAAGCATGAAAAGTATGTATTTAACCTTAAACATATGCTTAAATGCTTTGCTGAATGAAGACCATAAGGCCTAATCCAGTGATCATTTAAACTACTATCCTGTTATTTTGGTGGCTGTGTCCATACCCTGTATGAGTACTGTAGGCAGATGGAAAAAAGGAGTAGATGTATCAGTCATATCAGATGTATTTGTTGATATAGAGCCCTTTATATGCAAAACCCTTGCAGTTTGAAATATTCTGCACAAGACATTTTTAAATGAACAGGCATTGTAATTTTTTTTCCGGTCTTGCTGATATCCCTCCATCTATTCTCAGTTTTTCTCGTGTCTCTTACTCTGCGTGGCCTCAGCATTCTTACACAGCATCTCAGCTCTCTTTAATACAAAAACCTGTCTCACTGTGGAAGAAACTATTTGTTAGCCCAGTGATGCCTCGTGGTGTGTGGTTTACTGACAACTCCAGCTGAAGCAGGTGACTTTCCAACTGGAAAAAAGGAGAAGAAAACCCTGACGGCCACTTCTGCCTCCGTGTGAAGTTGAACTTCTCCACCTGCCTGGGGGCTGCAGTGAGCATTTCAGTTTGCCAGGGCAGCTCATGAGTGTCATTTGCTGTGACCTGTGGATCTTTTTTAATGGATACACGTAGCTTTTCCTTACTGATGGATACCTTTGTCTCCCCTATCCCTGCTGCCCTGAGCCTGGGGAAAAGTCCCACACCTCAAGTGCCTCTACACATCCGTGCCAGCCTCTTGTGCAACTCTGGGCATGTGGAGCCCCTGCACATTGGTCTCTTCATCAGAACAAAATAAAGGTATAAAAAAGGCTCAACTCATGCCCAGATGAAAATCCATCCACCATCCCTCCCTCCCTTATCTCAGGTAACACCAGTAGCAGATCTCATGGAAAATGACTTAAGGATTAAGTGAGGTTTGACTGGCCATTCCTTTGAGATACTATTTTGGTTTCCAGTGATCACAGGCAGAGTTTAGACCTTTCATTTCAGCCCTGGGTGGACTTTATTTCCATCAGTTTGCCTAATTGTGCCTGTTTGCTGGTTTCTAATGGTGCTTCACATTGTGCCCTAGTGCAGCCCGGAGCTGCAATTCCTAATCGTGAGGTATTTGCTGTGGGCAGTGCCAGGTCTGTCATGCAGCACAGCAACCAGGGCAGTGGCATTTATCCCCTTTTAAACCTCCTCTCATCCTCCCATGCAGAGGGTAAACCAGGGACCTTGGCTGCCTTGTAAAATAAGGTTACTCATAGATATGTTCCCTTCTCTTTGGCACTTATAGATGAAAGGAAGCTACTTTGTGTTATTGTTTGTTTATTGAATTTATCAGTCAATGCTCAGGTACCAACACCCTATGATTCAGAAAACTTGGCTGAAGCAGGTAGTCTTAAAAAATAAAAAAAGCAAGCTTTTTTTCCTCCTCTGTATTTGTCACCAACAGCTGAGTCCTTAACTAGGGGAGGCTGGCAAAATTTCCCTGATTCCTCCAAAATAGCCAGAGGAGGATCATATTTCTGTGTAATTTAAGTAAATAAATAAATACAATATTCACCAATTTATAACTTACATGTTAAGGCTATAGGAAACAGGATGAGAATGTACAGCTTTGTTTAAGTAAAAGCTCCTGTTAATTTTCAAACTTCCCAGAGCCTTTCCTTTGCTAAAGGGAGATAAACCACGTTTTGTTTAGCTTGACACAGTCATTCACTCCCAAACTGGGAAGCTCTATGCCAGCTTTTGGGCTGAAGTGGCTTTTTGTGGCTGTGCTGGAAACCCTTTAAAAGGGTTTGTAATGGAAATGCTGAGAAACAGCAAGAAACGTGTCGCTAAGTGAGCAGTGCTATGATACTTTGTGCTTTCTAGGAAGTTCATAGATAGTGGGTGGTGAGTGAGGCTGCCTGGAAACAGACTTTTAGCAATTCTCGTTCTTGTATACCTTGGTGCTTGTGTAGAATTTCAAGTTCAAAGGTAGGAGCAGGAGCTGTGCTCCTGTCCTGGCACAGAGTCTGGCCCCAACCCCAGCCTGGTGTAGTTGCTCTGAGACGCGGCACTGCTCTGGCTCACTCTTCTGACCTGTAAAATCAGGTTCATACTTCTGTATCTCTCACCTAGTTATTGTAACACTCAACACTGTCCAGGCTTTTACACCAAATCTCTTTACCTTTCCAGTGATCTTTGTTTTACTGTTTTCTTTCATGAGATTTCCTTCCATGGCAAGAAGCATCTTCATGCTCCTCATTTTCCTTGATTGAATACTGTCTTTAATGTTGGATATATTTTAGCCTAAGATATACCTGTTAATTATTTTATGTATGGATTGCCATTGAGCACAGTATTTTATAAACCAAAAAAGAGTCTCTTGGTGAATAATGGGGCTAATGCACATACATAACTAAATCTTGAAAGAGGAGGATGCTGGGTTGCACGGGTTGCTAGTTAGGATGTGTGCAGTGGGATGCTTTTACTCCCACTAATGTCAAAAACCAGTCTCACAAGTTTTAGTGGGAAGAGATGAATTTTTAAAATGCCCCATTAAGAGCCCAATCCTGCCACCCTTGCTCACATGAGAAATCCTATTGATACCAGGGAGTCTGTTTGCCTGATTAAGGACTAATTCTGTGAATAAGGATTTGCAGGAAATGGCCTTATCTCTTCTGCATACCACAGATCCTGCTCTCTAAAAGTGTTTGCTGTAAGTGCTTATCGTTTATGTAAGTGCCCTTCAATGGACATTTATATAATGGGGTAAATATTTAAAAAGTTGTGCAGTGCTTTAGCTATGCAGGGCTAAAGGACATGAGTGCTCCTGGCTGGAGCATCAGGCACCTTTTCCCTGAGTGCCAGGAGTTATAAAAGGGAAAGGTGTGACTGCAGCAAGGTTTGGGAAACACGGTGAAGTGCCAGAGGGATCAAGATATTAGCATTTTTTAAGTGGGATTCATTAGGACATGAAGTCCATCTCTGTGAAAAACGCAAGTAAAGCCGACTCAGAAATAATGTAGTTTCTTAATAATAACAGGTTGGTTGTAACTTGGCTTTCTGGAGAGCTGTCAAGTGAAACTTCAGCCATATAAATAATGGTGCTTCAAAAGGAAATGAAGAAGGCAAAATGTTTTGAGGAGATGGCAAACCCTGAATAGCGTGTCTTTCCCTGGAATATAGATATGCCATTATTTACAACCATTACTGGAAAAACACAGGCAGTGGCGAGGAGGTTGGTTGGGTTTTTTCTTAATTTGAATAAACTCTTTTGCACTGCTTGTTAGTTATCAGCAGAAACTACAGTTACCAAATTAATGAAAACCAAGTGATGGCTTTGAAGAATTTTCAAATGAACCTTAACCACTGCCTACGGCGACTCGCTCAAAGTGAAGAAAAAAAAATAAATAAAATAAAATTAAGGTGAACTAGCCACTGTTACTAAGAGTCAATTGACAGAAGGCATGGGTCATTAATTTTGTGTCCTTTGTTTTGTCAGTTTGTTTTCGTGAGGCCTGGTAGAGAAAGTAAAACCAGTCAAGCTGAAAATTGTCTGCTCTGTAGCTGATTTCCCCTCCCAGCATGGCCTGACCCAGGGGAGCGGCTGCGGGGCCGTGGCCCTCCTGCCCCTCCGCGCCCCCCGGGACAGGCAGGGGGTTGTGGGCAGAGTGGTTAATTCTGCCCCAGCCCGGCTTTAATCATGTGCAGGTTGTGTATGTCGGGAGGGATGAAACGTCCTCCCTCGTGCAGGAACTTCAGCCAGGGGAAAACGATCCCGCCGTGCTTTTGGCCTTAAAGTAAACTCTGACCAAAAGTCAGAAGATTAAAAAAAAAAAAGCTGTGACCGAAGGCAAAAAGAAATATATTGCTAATTTTCAAACATCCTCACAATATTCCCTGGGCTTTTTTCTCCTCTGCTTGTGCATCCTTCCCACCCTTCTCCCTGGGGTGCCCGTGTGGGGCTGGGATGCTGCAGTGGGAGGAACTCGTGCCCCAGCACCTGGGTGGGATCGCTGCTCACACCAACAACCCATGCAACCCCCGTGAGGCTGAACTCTTTTATATTTACATAAATCCTCAATATCTCACAGAATAATTATGGCTACTCCAGTTTTACACATACAGGAGTGTTTTTGCTCTCTGACCGTGGTGGGCTCGGGGGTTCTACAGCTGCCACAGACCTTGTCCCTGTGTGCTCTGTCCACAGAGGGAAGCACTTCTCTGTGCTTTCTAAGTTTTCTCCTTAGAACACAGGAAGAGTTTGCATATTCAAAGATAGCAAATATCACACATTTGCAACCAAATCTTGTAAAATTAGCAATGAAAACACTCTTCTTTCTGTACTAGAGGTACAGTGGGTGATAGGTAGTCATTGGATGCACGAGGTAGGTGCTCCTTGTTTTACTTTTCCACACCAAGTGCACCCACATGAGACCCATCAGCCCTCCAATGTGACCAGTCATTTCTGTGGCTGCCCAAGTGAACCCACATAATCTCTCCCCAAGATGTAAAAGATATGTATGAACCCTTGGTACATGATTATACCAAATTAATTTGTTCCTCTCTGCCTGTAAGGTTTAGGTGGATAATTGAATTCCTCTTCGTTTTTGGTTTGAAACAATCTTTTTCATCATTAGGCTGGTTGCCAGAAGTGGGTGTTTGTGGCTGGGTGTTATTGCAAGGGCTGAGGGCTCATAAACAGAGACGTGACATAATGTCTTTGGTATAAGGAGACAGCTTAATGCAAAGCACCACAGGAATTAGGGGACACACTTCAAGAATGGAAATAAAATGTATGGAAAATGTGCATTTAGTGCTCTGTCAAAAAGACACTAGGAAAAAACCCACCTATTTGATTAAACACTCTTGGCATGAGCTGTATTACAAAAAAATTATTTGTTAGCTCCATTATCTTAATGTTCATTGGAAATAAATTGCAATTAGTTGAGTAGCCTTTAAACCAACAGTTAAAATTGGTTTTGACACATGCCAAAACCTCACAGTTTTGGCATTATCTTCTAGATGCTGGATGTTGGTAGGAATGTGCTAAAAGGTCTTTCTTCCTGTTGAGAGATCACTAATGTTTTTTTGTTGTATAATTTAGTTATTGGTGTTGCTTAATATTTGTTTTTAAGAGACCAAAGCAGTTTGCTGAATCACTTTCATGGTTCATTAAAGCAAAAGCTGCAGCTTCTGTTCTGACTGCCCAGATAACATTTTCAGATAAACACAATTTCCTGGAGTTTGTGCTTTTCTTGTGGGGTTTTATTTTGTTTTGTTTTGTTTTCTCCCAGGTCAAGCCCAGAACCTTTACCTCATGAAACAGATTACGCTCTCAAAATATTGTATGTTAAATGTGTGTTGTTGCTTGTTATCTATAAATCAGATGCAGAGTCTTAATGCCCAGGAATGTTCCGTTAACTCTAAAGAGAGACGTTCACTTTTATATAGGAAAAAAGTCTTGGCAGACAAGTTGGAAGTACCAGATGGAATAGGTTGTGCCACACGGATTATAAGATTTCCCCCCCTCCTCCCTTCTTATTGATGTCTTAAATTGAACATGTTCCATCTGTCTGCTCTCAATAATGAATAGTTACTTTTTTTTTATTGTAAAGGTAACAAATTCCGTATAGAATAAATTAATTCAAGCATGTAATGAAATGTGCTAGGAGTGTGTGTGTCGGAATTATGTGTAAAAATCTAATATAGTTCGTAAACCGCAGCAGGTAAGACTAGTGGCAGAATTGACAGCTACTCAAGGAAGG
This sequence comes from Formicarius rufipectus, assembly GCA_013399695.1. NCBI lineage: Eukaryota > Metazoa > Chordata > Aves > Passeriformes > Formicariidae > Formicarius > Formicarius rufipectus. The sequence continues at coordinate 58,823 of VXAU01004203.1, read as the reverse complement.
GCAGCCAAAAATTGCTATTAAAAATGATGCCAGGAGAAGCTTGCAGCAAGAACCTCAGGATCTCACAGGACAAGAAATTCAGTTGTGCCACAAGTGTTTATTCTATTTAATGGTGCTTGGATACAGAGCTTTCATTCGTGTCAGGTCCTCTTCCAGCATGAAGGGTGTGCAAGTAGGTAGAAATGGGGTGTTTTACCTTTATCAAGGCCCCTTCATGTTGCTGGAAGGAAGTGGAACATGAGTCCATCAGGCTCCAGTTCCCTCTGCATCTCCCTGAAAAGGATGAACACTGTGCTGTTAGACCAAAAGCATTTTTAGTTTCTCCTCACTGGAAAAAGTCCAAAGGATATAAACTTAAAGCAAACCTCAAGTGCTTTGTACACTGAAGCAAAAACAAAGTAACCTTTTAATGCAGTGATGAGCTGTTGGGTTTCAGACTGATATGTTTGGTTTGAGATAATTCCCTGCTCTCGCTCGAGAGTGCATTTTACTTTCTCTTCCTTACTCTGTAGTGGCTTGAGATAAAGGCACTGTGCCTTTTTTTTTTTTTTGCACATGTTGTTATAAATAGAGAATTAAATACAGAGCTTTAAATGCCAAAACAGGCACACTTTGCTGTTAAAAGTTCATTTTATTTTCATCTGAGCACACAAATATATGTATTTTTGTTCTTGTATCAATGAATTTTAAAAGGTTGGCTCTTTAGACTTTTAGGAACAGTTGGTTTTGATTTTGGATGTAATAATCTTTTCTTTCTGTGACAAGGGGTTTTATCTGGAATTGGAAATTACTCTTTCTATACTTACAGATAATTGATGCAGACCGAACTTGTTAAAGTCAAAACAAACAACTCCGTTCTTTATTACATGCTTATGTGCTTAGTCACCGACTTTATATTAGATTCTGCAAATGGTACAATTTATGCAGTGACATGTCGGAGACTTAATGTTGTAATTTTCCTGCTCCTAATGGAGAATTAAGAACCTGGAGAAGCTCGGAGGTTCACATGCGCAGAATCCCCACTGCTCGGGTGCAGAGGTCTCGCAAAAATTTAGTAAGTGAGAAGGAGAACAAAGATCCTTAGTTGGGGGGAAAAAAATTGGATAGCCTGTGGCTGAGAAGCTGATTGGGACAGGTAGGCACAGTGGGGCGCGGGATAATGAGGCACATGGCAAATGTGATGCACAGATGTGAAGCCAACTGTAGCTTTGGTTCCAGGAGCCGCACATGCCACAGCGCTGCGCCTCGGGGCTATGTCTACACCAGAACATTTGGAGCAGTAAACGACGGGCAACATTAGGTTCAAATTAATCTATTACTCCAGAGCTGTGAAATGTTGGTTGCTTGTTGCGGAATTACATTGCCTCTGGGTGAAATGTTTTAGGGAGATTTTAATGCATGCTCATGGCTCGAAGAGCAGATTAAGGGGAGAGAGGGAAATTAGAAGGGTTAGGAGGGCTATTGAGGTGCACATTTCTGGTTAAAGTATATGAAAAGAGTATTACATATTTCACAAACAGGCCTGCTCTCCTGTTGGCCACCTGCTGGGACTGAAATATCCTACACCGTAATGAAGGCAGGTTTGCAGAAGCCTTGTAAATAGTTTAGAAAGCAGATAGAGGCAATGTTGGCCTTTCCGGAAAATTTGGGAATGTTTCTTCAGTACCACTCCAGGATCCCTAAAACCCCAACTTGAGACAAAGCCAAACTTCAGCTCTTAGCTATTTACCATTTCAATTTTGAGCACGATGCTAAATGACAGGTAGTCTCCTAAAGTTTCACAACACTTTATTAGGATTAAGTAATCAGATCCAAGCTGTTTTCCCCTGGTACCTAAGTGGTCCTGGCAGACCCCTTTAAACAGATCTGAGGTCCAAAAAGACGTGTATTCCAAGTTGTAGCACAAGATACTCTAAATCCTCGTCAATTAAATAAACTTTATTCGATCGGCACAAACTGTTTGGAACTATCTATAAAGAATATATTTCTTTTACTATATTGTTGCTTTTCTTATAAAAAAACACTTAATTGAAATGCCTAAGAGCTGCCTGGCACAAAAGTCAATAAAAAGCCTAGAATAGAGTTTATAGGGGTTGTCTATGTACATAATTAAATCCTTCAGGCACTTTAAAACTCTGCAAAATAAATGGTTATGCAAGAATGGCCTGCTGAGAGAAGAAATGCTTGTATCAGCTTTAAGCAGCTGCTCTCTGCTCGGTGTTTCTGGGCTGGAATGAGAAAGCTATTAGAAGAGGGGATGACTGCAAGCCCCATACAAATCATCTTTGTTACTGACACTTCAGGGAGTGCTTTATGGTGGCTGTCAAGCCCAATACAGAACTTGGGCTGCGCCTGCAAAAGTCAACTGGCGTTATTTAGAAAGGAGATGTTTGTGACAAACCCGACATCTATGCCCAAATAACGTTCGGGGCCAGGATGGAGGGAGCTGAGGCAGGAGTTAATGCGGGCTGCAGCGAGGCACTGCTGGGCGACCATGCGGCTGAGTCCCGGGTCTGATGGAATAACAGAGGTTAATTGCTTGCAATGGTCTATTGCTGTAATAGGAGTAAAAGGGGAGGACTGTACTTAGATTTGATTTCAGTGTTCTTCAGGGAATACAGATCGAGGGGGTGGGATTGTTATTAGGGGCAAAGGAAGTGGTGCTAAAAAAAGAAGAGTTTAATGAATGTAACCAATAGAAAAATTGTAGGTTTGTTTCTCCCTCTGGCCCTCAAAGTTATGATAAATGATAGCACAAGGAAAAGATAACCTACCATGAGAGTAGGATCACCAAGGCCAAATACTAAAACTCCCAGCTGACTGCCCCATACACTGCAGCCTCTGTTCATGTTTATTTTTTCTGCTCACTCTTGGTTTCGTCAATCAGTATGATAGACGATAACTCCTGACTAGAGCAGCCTGTGTCCTGCTCTCTCACGGTGGGTAGCATGTTGTGGTTGGCGCCGTGCAGTCGGAGGATCACCCGCATCAGAAGCATCAGGGGATGAGGTAGGGAGCAGTCTTCCAGCAGCCCCGCTCCTGGGAGAATAGCAGGCAGCGGTGTTATCAGCATGCAGCCACGCTGCCAAGAAAATGACCACACATTAGTAGCTTTGTTTGGGTAGAGTCTAGGGGGGATGTCGCTCGCAAAAATTGAGACGCTCTCTTTCTGTTAAACCGTCCCGGTTGTGAGTGTTAAAAGATAGCTTGTTCAAAAAGAAACCATACGCGGCTTGCCCGAGGCGAGGCTGTGACAAGGCTGCGAGCAGCTCGGAATTTGTAATGCTCTATGTCCCGGGAGGCAGACACACACTCGGCTGCCTCCATAAAGCAACAGGTTAGCCCCTTGCTTCTGCGCTGCTCCTGAGGGCAGCCTTGCCCTCCTTCCCTGCCGTGCCTTTCCCAACGCCTCACCTTGCTTTTCCTGTGCCCCTGCCTTGCCTTTCCTACTGCCCATCCAGGGAACCAGTAAAGGAGAAAAGAGCCTTTGCAGGCCGCTGACATGTGAAGAGCTGCTTGTTAAGCCAACAGCTCATCAGATGGCTGGAATTTCCTGCGCCCCATCCGCGGGTCGCTGGTGGTGTTTGTCTCCTCTCTCAGCACCAATATTTGCCCTGGGCATTGGCATCGATGGGGTTGCTCCTATTTTGCTAATTGAGGAAAAGAGAAAGTGCGGTTTGCTGAAACCTCAGCTCTTTTGGGGGGTTTTGGTACAGCCTCTGGGGCCATTTTATTTTCAAGCTGAGCACCCCCTGCCTCCCCCCAGTGAAGGAAGTAGCCAATGTGAAATTCTTTTGATATCTTGTGATGTAGCAGTGGTAAAACATTTCCTGCTCAACATTTTTTCCAGTGTATTTGTGGTTCTTTTCCCAGGAACAAATGTTTCAGGATTTTAGTGGACTGGGCTTTACCAGGCGCTTTGGGCAAGGTTGACAAATGCATGCACCTCAGAGCAGGGCAGCTGATGTGACCATAGTTGCTTGGAGCATCCAAATGGGCTTTTTAGGAAATAGTCCCCGTGTGTGCTTTCCTTCTCAGTGTAAATTTCTTAAATGAAACACATCTTTGCTCATTCTCACCGGCCTCCCCCTAATAACTGCTGGTCTGTGTTGAGGTGAAATTTAACACTAGAATATTAGTTTTATTCCAGCTAATTATGTTACTGCTCATGAACCCTTGGATTTAGGGTTGGTCTGTTTCTAGTTATCCTGCCAAGTTTTTTACTTGACGGAGGGGGTCTGTTTCATACTACTTGGCCTCCCAACCTTTGTAACCCCTGGTTTCCTTTCTTTTCTGAATCACAAGTTTATGTTTTCCCCTTCTGTGAAAAGATTGAAAGCTTGTTCAAGCAAAACTGACCAAAAAGCAGTAGTAATTTTGAGTAGATCTTTTCTTAGCAAAACATTTTCACTGAAAAATAAGGTAAATGCAGTTATGACTGCTGATAGAAAGAAATCGAACTATTAATAAAAAGCAGAGAGAAGTTTTGAAACAGGGTGTCCACTGTTACAATGAAGACATTTTCTCTTACTTTATTTAGTGCAACACCTGTGGCTGCTCACATTGCTTGTGGTTGAAATAGTCCAGGTCTATGTAGAAAAAAATATTGCAGTTTCATTAAGCTATTTGTACTTTATGTCAGTGTTGTAGTAAGGGCTGGGCTTGCAGGGACCAGGTTTGTGGAGCGGGGGGTAGTCAGGAGCAGACCCAGCGTGTGGTAGATGTGACCCAACAAACAGGGGTCCTGTGAGAGGTTGTGTGGAGGATGCATGGATGACCTCAAATCCCATGTGCCATGAGCGAGTGATCACTCGTGTGACCTACCAGCCATGAGTGGGGTCTGTGTGTGCACCCACACTCAGCTTGTCCCACGCTGTGGATGCTTCCCCGTGACTGCACACCCATGCCCAGGACCTCACTGCCTCCTGACATGGCTCTGCTTTCAGCTGGAGCTCTAATCAGAGGGGAAAGTAGAGTTCAAAGCACAGCAGATGATAGAAAACTGTTAGCAATCTGTGCACTTAGTTTGTCCCAGAAAATATCCTTGAATGATTAAACTTCCCTGGTTGAATCACTTTGAGCTCCTGTTTGCCATGAGAGCTGCTCATTGTTTTCCAAGTCAGATATTTTGCTGCCTAAATTGAATCAAGAAGATGTTATCTGAGTTTTGGCTTCTCCCTGTGTGCCCAGACCTCTGGCCCACTCATACCTCAGGAAGTCATCTGCCTTCCTCTGCTGATAAATGTGCAGTTGGTGTCCACCTCACTCCTGAGGACAGTCACGTTACCTTAGTGGGGTGTAAGCAAATGGATGTATTTGCTAAATTGCATAGTTACTTTGTGCCAATCAACATTCCCATTAAGTTTTGGTTATTGACTTCCCAGTGTTTATCCAACTGTGCTGCGTCTGAAAGCTGTAATGTCCATTCCACATGAAATTCTGCTGCAGAGCATCTAAACGGAGCATCTTCGTAGTGGGGCTGAGAGAGGTGTGTGGGAATGTTTATGCAACACAATCTAATTTTCCTAAAAAGGAGAAATCCAGATGTGTATCATAGCTGTTAGATTTTAATTGCTTTGAGCATAGGAGGACCAGCCAGAGGTGCTTTGGTTTTGGATGAAAGTGGATTTTAAACTTATTCAGGAAGTTTTAAAAAGGCAAACAGGATTCAGGTGCTTACAGTCTCTATATGGACCTCCTTGGACTCTCCTCTTGGTTTCCATAAAAGTTAACTGCTGAGATTTATCTTGGAAATAGAATGATGTGTCTAACAAAATAATTTATTTTCTGCTTGATAAATATATAGACAGTAAAACACCACTAAGCTGGTCATTGAAATTAAAGGCAGGAAACAAGATTCCAGTCTTTTGACACTGCAGTGAAAGAACTTCTGAATCCAAAGCGTGGGAAAAAGTTACTTCAGTTCTTTATTTCTCTTTTTCTATAGGCAAGATGATTTTTAACAAACAGGTTCAGTCACAAGAAAACAACAACTCACTTGAGCTAAATGAAAGCATATTAAAAATTATATATATCCATTCTAAACTCCATTAATTGTCTTGACCAACATAATTCAGTGATATGCGCTTCTTTTAGCTCATACTTCAATATGAGTTTTATTAGCTTTTTATGGCCCTGTTCAATTCAAACCAGAATGTGCTGGGGCTTTCCCAGCCCTGGCTCTGCTGGGCCCAATTCTGTTTTTCTTCTTCAAGATTTGATCCTGCTCCCATTGTATTCAGTGACAAAACCTCCAGTAATGTCAGGAAACCAACAGCCTTTATTCCCACTGAGGCCGGTGGGAAGCAGAGCTGGGTAAGAATTGCCAGGTTCTTCTGTTTTCTTAAACTAAACAATCCTGGCTCCTTTGGTTCCCTCTCACAGGCAGTCAGTCCGAGCAGCCCTATTGTAAACCTGTTCCAGCCTGAGTTTTATTCAGTGCGGGTGACTCAGTGGCACACAGTGTCCCTGAGAACCAGCACTGTGTTGTGTAATAGAGAGAACAATCTCTTGGCTTAATTTGTAGAGATACGCTTTGGCCCTTCTCGAGGTGTGCCTCCTATGACCACACTGTCATCCCTGATCACCCCTCCATGAGCCTTCCTCAGTCCTAAACGGTGAAGGACGAGTTTCAGTGAAGAATGAAGTTTCAGTTTTCTGACAGATCCCTTACTGCTTCTATTAATAACTTTCAAACAATTTCTACCCTCTTTGTATATGCACCCCTACTTTCTGTGATAAAATCACTAATGAAAGCATTTAACAAGCACACAGGGATGATTGCCTTATAGAAAACCCCATTAATGATCTTCCTTCAACCCATATTCTTTCCTTCCAACAACAACTTCTTGACATTTCCAGACAAAGTGGAAGATAACTGAAAATCATATAACAGAAGTTCTGTAATAAATGCAAGTATTGCTTAGTCTTCTGCATGGATTTGCAGACCCAAGTGTCAGTAAGCTTTTATAAACAGGAAGAGATGTGACAATCTTCCTGAAGAAACAAAAAAGCCTAGAGGTTTCCCTAATGAGGCTAATGAAGAAGACCTTGCATTGCTAAAATGAAACGAATATGCTTTTTTACTTTGCAAAGTGATTTTCTGAAAGTCACACAAAAAAACTGCTCACCTACAAGTGGGGAGCACTTCCTTTGTGCAACGAGACCTTTGTTCTGTGTGGCATACAGAATTTCACCTGAAACTTTGAAATCTCTAATTGAAGGAGCTTGAAGATTAGACCATCCTCTCTGTCCAGTGGCTTTCTCTGCATAGTCTTTCTTCCCATGAATTTAAAATAGTTTGCTTTCAAAATGTAAAATCACAATGAATCCAAGTAAAGTGACAGCATGCACTGGTTCATTACATTATGTGTCAGAGCAAATCAGTGCTTCCCCAGGTCCTTTCTGTTAGAGATCTCCTCTGCAATGGCTTGGCAAATTGGCTCTGCTTCTGTCTATCTGGCATGTCACCTTGCTTCCTACTCATGTACAATTACACTCTACATATGAGCTGCTTTTGCCACTTGCTCAGGTTTAGGTCCCTGCAATACCAAAGAGAAGCTGCTTTGCTTTCAAGGCACCAGCAACCAACATGTCCTTGAATCTCTTCTAGAACTTTCTTCCAACTTCTGTTTTTTCTTCTACCGAGAAGAGCAGGAGAAAACATGTTGTTTGTGGTTTGCTCTAGGTAGCAGTGTTATGAGCTGTGTCTACAATATCTGTGTTGTGCATCTGAGGACTGCTGAATAGAATTGGGAATGTGTGATAAAACAAATGACCAGACCATTGAAGTGCCTGCACACTTTTAGGTTACTTATGTATATAGATATGTGTGCTTGAAGTTTCTCTGAAGACCTTGCCATAAGTAAGCTACATGGACTCTGAAATTTCACCTTTACCAGGCTTTACATAGGAAATTAATTTTTTTTTCAATGAGTTGTTAACTTTGTTAAGCTGTAATCTTCACCACTCTTTCTGCCATCCCACGTGTACACCCTGCCATGGGTTCAGTAAAGGCAGACCAGTTCACAGCTGAGAACACCATCTCACCCAGCTGGCTTAGCACGACTTCCCTTATCACACACCATCACGCTGCATTGAAGGCTGAATGTTGCCTTGCATTTGAAGCCTTTAGAATTAGCATTGACAAGGAGGGGAAAAGGGCTCAGGGGAGGTTTGTTTGATTCCTCTCAAGGTGAGGATCCATCACCTACAGCGATAGGCTTCTACTCATTTTGGTGATTTCGTTTGATAAGACCCTCCCAGGACTTTGGAGGTCATGGTATTTTGCACGTGTGAGTGGATGAGGATCCGCTGAGCTGTGTTGTTCATGCACAGCAGTGCTGGAGGCTGTGTGAGCCCACATCACTTCCCTCTGCCACAGCACACCGGCCCTGACGTGTGGTCAGGGCAGTGTACAATGTGCTTCACGTTGACGAAATGCCAGTCCTGGATGGAACAGAGGGACATGTCCAGGGGGTGAGGTGAGATTCCAGGGCTGGGCTCCTGCTCCTCAACCCTTTGGGCTCCATTCAGCAGCAGCGTCTCACGGCGGCTTTGTTTATTTGTTCCGCGATTACGTGTATGAGCTTCCAGAATTTATGAGATCAGAGGTCAAGTGAAAGGTCACAGTTCACAGGTCAAGTGAGAGGCTAAAATTTGTGAAACCAAGGAAATGACAGGACAGTGCCAAGTGAAAGGTCAAAAGTCAAGTGAAAGGCTCAGTGTGGATGAAAGCGAGCAGCCTGAGCGCCGGCCGGACCACACACCCAAGTGGATCCACACCAATGTCCTCAGCATCAAAATGCAGCTGAAATTCACTCCCTGGCATAGACCCATGACAGGAGATGTGATGAGCACACATCACTCAGATCAGGCTCCAGCACTGGCTCTGGTGGTGCCATTTGAGGGTAATTGAGGTTGAGTCCATCCTGGCCTGAGACAGGTATTGACAGCAATGAACTTTGAACTTTGCTCACAACATTTCTGTCAGGATGGGACAAGTCAGAATCAGATCTTCATTCTTGCCAAATAGTTCTAGTTTTATTTCTCTAGTATGAGTCAGTGTTGGTTCATCCTCCCCAGCTCTTCCCTGTATTTATGTGCAAAATCAGTCCTGTATGCACGTAAACCAGATCAATCAAGATGACTGTTCCATGTTTGAACACTGTTGCAGCAGAGAACAATAATTTCCAGTTAATTATAATTTCAGTGTGCTTTCCCAAGAGCAGCTTGAACCAGCAGGGCACATGCTTGCTCCAGGCTCCTAGTTTGTGCCAGGGGGATCTGTAATTGTATATGCAAAGGTGTCCTATCTTTTTTTTTTTTTGTGCTGATCAAGACATCAGTTTATCTTAAATAGCTACTTTTAGCTTTGATGCTGTTTTGAGATACCTTTTTTCCTGTTTGAGTTTAAATGAGTCAAGAAATTTCCAGGAGCCAAAAGCAAGAAAACATGCAGGGAAAAATGATGTCACCCACTCTTTCATCCAGTCATCCTTTTCTTCAGAAAAATTTCAAATGAAACAATGAAGCCTGTTTTCTTTAACACAAGACATTACCCAATTAGCAGAACTCAATTAGTATTGGCACACCTGGTAATGGTGTGAAGGACCGCTGCAGTAATTGGGATTCATATTTTAAAAAAAAAGGGGGGGGAGGGGCCTTTTTTCATTTCCTAACCTGCTACCTTGCTGTCATGCTAAACCACAGTCCCCAGTGACATGATTCCTGGAACTTGTCTTCCAATTTTCTCCTGTTGAATTAGGTCCCTGAGAAAGGGACTAATCTCCCGGTCTACAAAAGATTGGAAAACAACTGTTAAATGGGACAGCTGGGGAATAAAAATCAGTGCTCTAGTTCCTTGATAGTCCTCAAAATGCTTTCTCTTGCCTACACCACTTGCGTCCTTTCCAGATTAAATTTCAACTTCCCAGTGTTTCTCCAGCTTTCCAACCCCTTTCAGAAGAATGGGACATGGAGCGAAACATTGTGTGCTTGATCAGAGAGATGCAGATCTCAATGCCAACACAGAGCCACTCACCAGCTTCCTAGAAAATGGACTAACAGCAATTAGAGGGGTTGGACTAGATGATCTTTAAAAGTCCCTTCTAACCCAAACCATTCTATGATTCTATGAAAAAGAGGCTAAAAGTTGCAAAAGGGCACCAGTTGGTCTTTGATTTAAATCTAACTCCAAAGAAGGACTTAGGTGCTGCAGCACTGAGGCCTTCAACATCTAATCATTAAACATCTGGCTTCAGCAATGACTTTCCAGTAGCTATGTAAGAGTAACCTACTCCTTTTAGCAAAGTGTCAAATCTCCTCCAGACCTTCCTTGGTTCACTCAGCTGGAGTTTGCAAAGCCAACGTACTGTTCACCATCAGGGGCTACAGTGACATGTATGACATCTTCAATCCCTCTCCTCTGCCTCCCAGTACAAACTTAGAGCATTAAATTGCTTTAAAACACTTTGAGTATATTAATTTCATGTTTCTTCCATGGGGAACACAGTCATCTGTTGGCTGGTATTCTTCCATTCCAAATTACATGGAATCTTATTTACTCTTAGGGGTGGTTGTCTTGTTGGGAATTGGAGTGAATCACATCACTGTTCTCATTTGCTGCACATTTGTTATCTGCCTTGCACAGTTCCCAGCAGTGTGGGGACAGTTTGTTGAGTGGCATGTTAATACCATTTATTTTTTTAAGCCTAACTAGGGGTATAAAATTCCTAGTCAAAATTCTGTCACGTTCTCTGAGCACTGGTAAATGAGTATCTCCTTACAACTGTTTTCTTTCTAGCAGAGAAGCCTAAGTTGGTGTATACATGTAGGAGTGTTCAGTGTTCTCTGGGAAATGGGACTGGCAAAGAAACCTCTGAAGTCATCTAAGGCCAAATTCTTTCCACAGAAATCTGTATGTCTGGGACCCGCTGAACTTGCACATGTATATCTGAGGGCAGATTTTGACCCTAGGTAAGCAAACAGCTACGACCAATGAGTTGTTTACTTTTCCTAAGTTTTTGCCTTTCCTGGTTATTAATATTACTCTCATAAATTTTGTTGAGTTACACTTCCAAAAGTTAAGACTCCAGGCCCCAGAGGATGAAATACAGCAGCCCAATTACACACAAGCAGAGTCAGTCTCTAAAAGTCAGGAGTTTTTGAAAGACATGAACAATATTTAGAGAGCTGGTTAATATTAATTCCTTTGGGAACTGTAAGTCTGGCCATTAATAGGTTTAGAGTGATAAAAATGGCAATCTGGTGTGCACGTATAGATGATATTGTCAAAGAGAAGCAATTAGTAGCACAGAAAGCACATGCACATATGGTGAGCAGGTTGAAATGAGAAATACTGCCAGCAACATGATAACAGAGTTAATGGCAAAAGAAGAAGGAAACGGTAGCACGATTTGTTCCTCACCTAAACAGAGCAAAGATTTTTTCATCCAAGCAGGTTTTCTTTCTCATTCTCCCTGGCTGTCATTAAGGTCCTGAGTCAAGACATCAGACAAATGCTTCTTGTCTACCTCCCTACACGTTTTTGACTGAGACAAGAGAATGTGATTATTTGCTGGAGGATCTCTCAGAAATTGGGGTTGAAAGCCATGATCTGAGTCTCTTTGGAGTCAGTAGAAATACTGGAAATGACATCCCAATCTGAAGAATCCCCCCCAGTCAGGTCTAGCTTGTCAAGTGTTTTAAATTGGCCAAATATTATGTTCCCTACCAACTCTTCTAATCTTGGCAGAAGAGTATTTGAGCCCAGACTCGCAGACTGACGGGCTCTAAGATAATGATTTCAGCGTGTTTGCAGCAGGTACTCAAGGGCTGGAGGATGCTGCACGTGGAGCCCGTTCTGGTGTTACAGATAATCACCAGACTTATCTCCCAAGTGCATCCAATGCCTCTGTACACCTTTTTCTTTATCTCATTATGCTCTTTTAGGGTTAAAAATGAGGCGTTTACAGGGCAGCTAAAATGCCCTCTGTATCCTTGGGTGGGGGATAGTTATCATAAACACAGCCCTGCCAGCCTTTGAGCTGAGTGAGAGCTTTTGGGGTTTCCTTTGGAAAGGTATACACCTGTCACTCTAAAATGGAGCAGATGGGTTATAATCTTATCTGCTTGCCCTAGATTTGTTGTCAAAAGGAAGTGAGGTAGGGGCAAGTGATAAATGCAGAGGTTTATCTGCAATTTGAGCTACACTTTTCCCTCAATGTATTGACTAAAGAAAATGGTGAATGGGGACATTTGTATTTCCTCTGAACAATTGTGTTCTCAAATCTTATGTTGTTGAATAAATAATTGATATTATAGGAACAAAAGAGCCTGAAAACAAACTGGTCTGTCTTACAGTTTCTTGTAATTTGCAATGCTGTTTTGGTTACTTTTCTTATTCTCACTAGTATGCTTTGGCCTGTTCACTCCCCTGACTGCTACTGAAAACCCCAGCACTTGTGAAATATTTTGGCAAGACTAATTTCTAAGATAGTGCTATTCTCTTCCTTTGCACATACCTCATGAGAAAAACCCCTGCACTCCGTGTAGTTGCTGGCAAATAGAGACTTTATTAGTGTGAACTACTGCTCTCTCCTGTTGCATTACTCTTGCATTACTCTCTCTCTTCTCCTCCTACCAATTATTTAGAGGTTATTGCACAAATAATAGCATTTGAATGGTAAAGATATAATATAAAGAAGACCTTCTAGTAGATATTTACCTTTGCTGCTCTGCCTCTGGAATTGGCTGATCATGCATATGGTGTGTGGGAACTGCTAATGCCTTCCTTAAGATTTTGTCTTCTAAAAATTGCACATAACTTTAGAGATCCAGGTCTGATTGTAGGGTCAGCAAAGGAAAGGGTAATCACTCAAGCTTCAGTGGGCCTAATCACTCCCTGTGGAGTGATAATTATTGTCCTTCACCACACTTAGAGTGCAGGCAGTGTCTGCTCTGTCACATAGCTTTACTTGCTTCCTGCCCTCTATTAGAATATTAAATCCTCCAACTGGCAAAGCATTTTGACTCTCTAGGATAAAATAAAATTGAAAAAGATGCTGTCCATTGGAGCACGGCACTGAGATATTCACACAATAAAACGTGGCACCTTATATATCACACACTGAGAGAAACATCAGGAAAGTTTCCAGCATGAAAACTACTGAAAGCTATGTCAAATATGGGCATTTATCATTTCTATTTAGAAAACAGGAAATGATTTGGCCCATCTCATCGCAGATGGAATGTGGAAGACAAATTTGAGACAGTGGAGTGCAATTATTTACAACTCAGCATATGAAAACCTGCACACCACTACTGAAAGCAGGCCAGGAAATAGCTAAAATATCAAAATGATCTGAGAAGGAACAGAAGGTGCCAAAAGGTTGAGAGCTTGTTAAAAATTGACCTGCACTCAAGGGCTTCATAGAAAATCGAGAAAGTATTGGAGTCAGTTTGGGGGAGTTAGAGGAAAATATAAACTTGTTTTCCATCTTGGCAATTAAAAAAGACTAGAGTAAACTGGATTTTGTGCGAGGGTTTGTTTGTTTGTTGTTTTTTTGTTTGGTTTTTTGGGGGGTTTTGTTTGTTTTTTGTTGTTGTGTTTTGGTTGTGGTTTTTTTTGTTTTGTTTTTTGTCTACTGGGAATATTAGCTATCCCATTAGCATGTTTATTTTCTAATGTCAGTATTACAACCAGCAGTAGTGTCCCTCAAGCTGGGAATGCTTGCACAATGGAGGTGATGCTGCTCATAACCCAAGAATTTAACATCTCTTAGTTTTGGGGGCTAATCTAAGGGCCACTGGAGACAACAGGAGTCTTTCAGAGCAATTTAGATCAAACTCTTTAGTTCTGTGTTTACGTAATTATAAAACTTATGTCTGGTGCAGTTCAGTAATGGGAGAGCACAATCCAAGGTTTTCATAAATTCTTTCTACTGCCAATTTACAGAAGATATTTCCCCCTCCAGTCCCAGCTCCACTTTTGGCATTTTGCTCCATCCTACAATATTTAGGTTGTCTGATGTGTCCAGGTCCTGCAGAATCAGTCTCCCAGCTGTTAAATCTGGCTCCCAAGAAAATGCTGGTTGTGGTTTGCTCATAACATGCTTTGGAAAGAGAGCAAATAGCAAAGTTGAGCTGATGTATTATAAAAATGTCAATTATACTTTCCAAATATCTCTCAGCCGAGAAGCAGTCTTGACATGGCACAAGGGAAAAGGTGCCACCTTGCTAGGATGCAGATAAGGGTGCTGATATCAGCAGATCCCGGAGTAACCCTGGAGATTTCCGTGCTTGAGCCAGGAACTGAAAATTTATGAAAAGGTTCAGGATGGAATTTGGTTTTGGAAATAAGACAATGAGAACTGTTAGGAGATGCACCAGAAATTTAAAAAATTGATGCCTAAAGTCAAGCTCCTTTGTCTGAATGTAAAGTTCTGAATAAGTTTGATCTGATTTAAAAATAAACCCTGGCACTGGGGATCAACACACCCAGTTAAGAACCCTTCCCACTATATTTTAATGAAAAACTAAAACTTAAAAACTGAATGATAGCTTTCTCAAGGAGGCATCCATAGAGGAAAGACTTAGTCAGCAATGCATCTGCTAGAGCCGCAAATATGACCTTAGGAATCCACACACTGCAAGTAAATGTTTATTGCCGTTAAACGGTTGGCCCCAAAAGCGAGCGCTCTCATTCTGGCTAAACCATGTGGAAACTGAGTTCATGCACATGTTGTCAGCCCGAGGCCCTGCACCACATCATCAATCTGTGCTAAGTGCTTGGGAGGAAGAGATTGGGTGTGCGGGAGGCTGCGCGCTCTGTCCCGCCGCGTGAAGGGGAAGATCGTGTAGGAACAGAGAAATGGAGTGGGTGTCATGAGAACCAAGCCACTCACCTCCAGCAGCAGGGACATTTGTAGTGCAGTTTCTCTTCTTTTTCTACTTGCAATGAAAGAAATGCTGCAATAAAGATAAATACTATTTTTTTTGTACAAATATCTGCTTACATGTAACACTTCAAGGAGCACATCCCCCTCTGAAGGGCCAGAGCAACATCTCCTAAAAGTTCAGTTATTCCCTCACCACCTTTTCCCTCATTGTTCACACACTTATGAGATATTCTCTTAGTTCTGTCATTAATTGATAAGCTTCACGTATGTATTATTGTAGATGTCTTTAAAAGGGTAATTGAGTTTTTGATGTCATTTTATCCGACTGTGAGACTGTTGATTGCCACTTTTTCATGAGCAGCTGGAAGAACCAATATCATTGGCAAAATCAATGAGTGCAGATTTAAAAAACTTTTTAAAAGGGCAGAAAGTATTGCATTAAAATCACCTTGAACTTTTGGAGTTTCTTTATAATTTTTAGGAATTTGACTCAAAATCAATTGAGCCAG
This sequence comes from Formicarius rufipectus, assembly GCA_013399695.1. Lineage (NCBI taxonomy): Eukaryota > Metazoa > Chordata > Aves > Passeriformes > Formicariidae > Formicarius > Formicarius rufipectus. The sequence goes on along the minus strand of VXAU01004203.1, from coordinate 43,414 downwards.
AGGTTACAGTTTTGCCAAAGCCAAAAATGCACCCCTGAAATACTATATTACCTTTGCTCTGAGTTAAAGCAACTTATTATGTTATCCTGGAAAAAAAATTAGGCCACTTTAGTAGAAGACTATGTAGAAGATGCATTTATTATTTAAGAGATTCTAAAGATGGTGGCTTTGGGCTTGCGGTCTGAGGAAAATGGGAGAAGACAGTTTTGTATTTGCCTACATGTAGCAATACTATTATACTCAGGAATTGTAACTTATGTTTTATGGAAGTGTTAGGGCTGAACCCAAGTCAACCAATACAATCAGAATCAAGAGCTGTGCACACAAGCAGCTCTCTCTGTATCCTGTCCAGAGCCCCTTGTGTTTATAGTAGACTCAACTGAGTGAATGAGGGATACAATATTAAATTAAAAGTTGAGTTTTTCCTGCACAACTACTACTTTTTCTTTTCTGGTTGGTGTTGTGACCATGTACTAATTTCCGTGGGTATCTGCTCTCTATCATTAGTAAGTCTTTCTGGCGTTTTAATACCCATTTCCCATGAATTCCTTGTCAAAATGAGTATTTTAAAAACTGTGCCTTTTTTGACCAAAAATCATTATTATTTGCTCATACAAAACCTATTAAGGATTCCTTACATGACAGACCACTGCTGGGAGAAGAAAGGTTTTTTTTCCCTGAGCTACCCCAGCAGAAGTATTTGCACAATTGTTACTAATCTGTTGGTGTGTAATCTGCCATTTGCTGCGGCTCTTTCCTCCATCAGCCTGAATTATTAATACTGCCTGTTGGCCAAGGCAAACACTATTCCAAACATCTCTGGAGGCCTAATTCAAGCTTTTCTAGCTTGTCTGTTTTGGAGCTGAGAATTTTAAATAGTTTGATCAAACACAAAATAAAAGGAGTGAAAGGGCTTGCCCTCATCTCAGTGAGAGCTGAGGCTGGCCCTAACCCCACACAATAATTATTTCCTAGTTTTTGCTAGCAAGAGCCTTGCAGGTTGCCCCCTATGGTCAATATTTGCTACGAAGAAGGAGCTCAGGGCTGGGAAGTTGCAATCTGAGACGATGTACTCGTTGCCATTGTGATTGGTAAGGGATAAAAGCTGGTGGAATACAAAACCCTTCTGAGTCTTAACTACAGTGCTGAACGCTATAATTATTTAAAAAAATACATATCCTGACTCTGCTTAGAAGCCTGTTTGCTATAATTCACCCCTGTGTTAATAGCCTCCTAACATATATGAATGTATGCTAAAATGGGGTTTAAACTACTAGATTTATGTCTTGGCAGACTGGTAAATGGACAATTATAGTTCATAATAGGTAGGTATCTGCTGTCCATTGATTTTTCTCTTGTTCTATTTCCTTCCAGAGTGATGTCATTAGGCATTACAGGGATGACTAATAGTCCTAAGGAATGCCCTTCACGTGCCAGAATGCCACATGTCGGTGTTCCCACACGGGCTCTGGCCCCGTCCTCCATAGGATGGCAAAAACACCCCCAGAATTTCTGCTGCAGCAAAGCCTCAGCCTCGCCAAATCTGGGGTGGGTTGGCAGCACAGAGGCAATTCAGCTAGGGGGAAAAAAAAAAATAAAAAAAAAAGAGATGAAACCACAAAAGCTATTTAGGAGCTCTGGATATCTTTCTAATCAGATTGCTGGGAGTGCGTTTGGACTTGTATCTATTCATTCTGCGGTGACGGAAGTAAAGGAACTATCCAGTGAGCTATCTGGTTTTCCCAGAATTGTTTGTACTGCTGACCTTTATATCTACTCATTTATCCTAATTGTTTTTAGCTGTTTGAGGAAGAATCTCAGATGAGAAAAGCAACTCAGTATGTATCAGAGATCCTATCTGCTGCAACTTTTGTTTTAATTTAAAGCAGACCCAGCATCACTTTGTGCGCCGGTTGCGTAGTACCAAAAGCAGGAATTTGTTGTGGGATTTTTTAATAAAATCCTAGGCCCAAGACAGCGGTCCCTGGACACGGGGAGTGTGAGCTGGGGGTGGGGTTGCTTAGATGCCTCTTGCCCAAGTGTTTTTCCTGATGTTCCCTGGCTGGGACAGCTGTTGATGTGGTACTTTGTTGTGGGCGAGTGGGGAGCACCATTTCAGGGAGGTGGCCAAGCTGGCTCCGTCAGCTTTGCCTGAGTCCAAGATAGGGGAAATGCACTGCCAGAGTGTTACAGCAGGAAATCTGGCTCTTGACATCCATAAAACTCCCTCTCCAAGTGGAATTTCCCAGATTAAATGAGGATATTGAGTTTTCTCAGTATCCCTTGTATGAAATTGAAGTTGGGCAGGTTTTACTTCTTCCGGGGGATGTATTAAATCTATAATAGCCATGTTTTTCTTCCTCCTTCCATCAAATCCCCATCTCTTGGAAGGGAGTGGGAGGCTTGTGACATATACAAAGTGTTTGCTGATGGTTACTAGCAAAGAATCCGGGTTATCCAATAAACATGCCCCAAACTTTCAACTCCTAGGGAGCTTGGGTTCAAACAGTAGCTCCAACTGCTGCACGGCGCTTATGGAGAGAAACAGCAAAGTGATATGCAAAAGCTCACACCAAGTATATCACTTTGCTTCAGAATTCCTGCATTTACTGTTAATGCAAGGAATAGCCTTTGAACTCTAATCTGGTGTCTCCGGAGTGGTTCATAACCGAAGGCACTTCTTTCATCGTAACAGGGTGACAGTGATCCAGACTTGGAGAGCCTTTGGTACAGTCCCAAAGCAAGATAATAAACAAGATAATACTGTATGCTTTGCATTTCTGAGCATACCAGCCTTTGCAGGGACATTGCAGGGATCCTGCCTCACGACTTCTGCCTGACACAAGGCACTATTGGTGTCCTTGTCTTGCATGAAGAAATATGGCTATCATTGTCTCGCAAATAAGGAAAGAGGAAACATGGCAGTTTGGTGACTTTCCCTGGGTCTTTGCACTAAGCCACCAGCACAACTATTTCTTCAGCTTTTTTGAAGGCAAAACAAGACCAGAGAGCAAAGTGTCTGTTTCTACACTGCTGCAAACCCATCACCTGCAAGGAATATTGTACCTATTTAAAGTACTAGGGGGTTATTGTCACATGGGGTGATCATTAAATAAGATATTTGTCTTAACCACCCGCTGTCTAGGCAAGCTGTATATTTCTAACACTTAGCTGAATTTGCCTTGAAGAAACATAAAATATTGTGACAAACCCCCTTGTTTAGTTTCCGTAACAAATAGATTTAACAAATAAATTTCCGTAGTGGCAGAATCACAGAGTATGCTGAGGTGTCTTCAATTTCAAACCATTTGTTTGCCTCAGCTGAGATAATAGAGATCTCATCTTCCCCTTGGCAGGGGCTGGGCTGTCCACTGGAGCCCTTGGCTCTGCTCTGGGAAGCTGCTCAGCTGCACCCTGGTGTGACCCTGTGCTGGACATAAAGTAACAATCAACCTGGAAAAAATACTGATATTTTAAAAAGTTCAACAAGAGGCCTTAGTTTAGTTTTATACACCACCAGCAAGGTTTTCCTTATCCTTTTAAAGGGGTGCATCCTTTCTGCTTTCATTAAAAAAATATTGCAATCTCACAGTATAGCTGGGGAAGACAAAATTCCTCCATAATAATATTAATATTTTATTCAGTTTTGGTGTCCTCAACTTGATTATGAAGGCAATAATTTAATTTGAAAAACCTTCTCATTTTTTTTTCCAGCTTCAGCAGCGCTACTAAATGTGGGTGTAGATAAATGACCACACGAAAACTTCACAAAATTACTGTTTACACATTATCTGGCAATGAGCTATAATTTGATTGGTAAAAAAATCATTTTGTGTACCTCTGCCCCTATTCTGCTGGATAATGAAAATTTATATCTATGTTTCAGACATCGGGGGAGGATGTGACAGCTTTGGGGCTGAATGAAAGATTATGCCACAGTGACCCCTGTCAGCATTTCCTCACGGACTGGTTACCCGAAACCCAGCAGCAGTTAGGCTACTTCTTTTTTCTTTTACTCTTCCTTTTCTCTTTTGCCTTTTTCTTTTTTTAATTTTATTTTTCTCTTTCTTTTTCTCATTCTCTTTCCTTTTCTTATATTTATTTATTTATTTACCTTTTTCTATTTTTATCTTTTTCCTTTTTTTTTCTTATTTTTTCCCCCCTCCCACCATATCAATCTCTTATTTTATTTTGGAGGGTTAATGACACTGTAAATCTAATAGGCCATTTTAGTGCCATCATGTGGGTATTAAAAGTCATGTGAATGGTCAGGATCCCATATGGAGTCTTTTGGGGTTGTCTCACATAGGAATGGCAAGGCTCCTATATGGCTGTAAGAGCTGGGTATGTTTTCAATTACTTTCTAGGACAGATCTGCTTTGAAATTAATTTCAAATCTTTGCCTATGGTTGTGTTTGCCACCTCTCTCAGATTTTCCTTAGAAAACACTCATGTATCAAATTCACCTTTGATACTCTCTAGAGATAATCTGTGCTATTTAATTTATTTATGCCTCAGGGCTATGAACAAACATTTCTTTGTGCTTGAGGCACAGAAGTGGATCAAAAAGGAGGATTTTCCCAAAGTAGGTGCATTCTCCTGTCTGTCTCTGCACAGACGTTTGCCAGGCTCCTGGTGCTCTGTTTTCTGACCCCCCAATCTGTGTGCATCCCATGTACTGCTGTGAGAACACACTTTAAAGACCTCAGTGCTTCCCAGTTGAACTGTTAGGGGCATTTAAGGTGTTCTGGGTTGTACATGGGCTCTGAAGGAAACCACACAGACAGGTGGGTAGGTGGGAAATGGAAAAATGGCAGCTGGAGGGTACCACGAACATCACAGAGAGAGAGAGAGAAGGTCAGAGCATCTCGTGGAGAGAAGAGAGATATGAAGACCTTGTTGGGATCTGCCTTGAGTTCTCATTTGGTGTAGATAAATGTAGACCCAGGTTTGCTCTCATGTTCATTGTTCAGTTGCATAAAATACATCCAGATGTTTGCACGAACTGAAGATTTTAATGAGGGACTTAGATGCCAAGGTTCACCTTCAAAACTTGTGTTTCCCTCCTGCCAATTACAAGATATTGAGACCATAGACATTTTAGATGTGTTGTGTTCATTTGATTGACACGAACCTGTTCCAAAGTAGGAGCTTTTCTTCATAAATACCAAACTTTTAAATCACTTTATCCACCACAAAAGATTTCCACTAAGCCCCACCAAAATTTGTTTACTTTGGGAGGAGATTCCCCTAAAGCATAAGGATGATATAGAGTTCAAAAATGTGAATGATGTGGTAACAGAGAGAACTCCCTCCTGCCTTGTATGTTGGGATATTTCAGAGAGCAGTGACTGTATCACTTCCCATGGATGCAGCTCCAGGAAATGAATAATGCTCAAGAATGCCCAGAGATGAGCCTGCAAGGATTTGCCCATCTCCTTCCCTCCTTTGCTTCTCCTTCTCCACCTCTTATTCTTATTCTGAAATATGTTTTTCTATGAGAAAAAAATAATGTAAGAGTTAGGAGTCTGGGGAGTTGGGTGGTTTCTGAGGCCCTCTGAGCATTCCCTGTTACTTCACTCTCTGTTGTTTCCTATTTGAGTGGGTGGGTGCACAACTGATGCCCTGCAGCTCCAAAAGAGGGTTGACTCCAGATTTCAAACACCCCAGGCCTCTGCACCACCTTTCCTCAATAGATGTGCCAATCTGGGAGGTTATTCAGCGACCATAGTGCTTGGAAGAGGCAATTTGTTTGTAACATGCCAAACCTTCTCTTGGTTACTTGCAACCTCCTGTGGCCCCAAAAGGAGACAAGTCCAGGCTCATTCCAGCAGTGCTGGGGTTGCTGGTGAGTTCATCCATCAGGGAAGTCAGAATAAATGTCTTGCTGCTCACACAGCTCTCAAGGTGCCTCCTGTAAAGCAGGCTTTGCTGTCAGCCAACATCAATGAATGGCAAAGGTCCTCATCCCGTGCTTATCAGGTCTCCAGAGGAGTGTCCATGGCTCCCAGGGGACCAGGCAGATGGATTTCCTTCCCAGAAAAAACAAAGAGCGGAGACATGGGATATGTTCTGTGTCTCCCTGATATACTGCAGGATCACCCACGTTAGACACAGCCAAAAAGCTCCTCAGAAAGACACACACTCCAAAATAAGAGACCTGGTAGTCCCTCGGTTGTTGTGGAAGAAGAGACAACACTCCTGTCTCTGGCAGCCTCTGGGGTGGCTCTAGTTTAGCAACACCACGACAATCCTGTCTGTCTCCTCTGTCTGCTGTCCTGACTGTCCCTGTGCAGCTCTTAGCATCTGCTCTTCATGCATCACCTGCCTGGAGGCTGATGCCTTTAACTCCAGAAAGTCCAAGAACCACAGTGTATGAATTGAACATCCCAGGGAGAGGTCCAGATCATGGTGCTCTTTTGCCTCAAACCTACCTTGGTCCTGCCCACAACTGGTCCTGAAGAGACACATATTGTACTGCTGTGGTGGGTGTGCAGTGCAAACACTGCAAATGCTCCAGTCTTTTTCACGGTGTGTAATGTTTAAACCTTAAACTGATGTTTTTTCTATCAAGAAAACAATATCTGTACTTCTCCAGCAGTGAGAGCAATAGTATTTCTTCACTTAGGCTTCCTGAAATCTTTTTACTGGATAGAAGTTCTCAAAGAGAGGACAAGTGTCAGCAGAAATTGCTACCTCCTCACACACCACATCTGTGACCTGAAAAAATTAGAAATACCTGCTATAAAAGTGGTGTATTTGAATGCTTATTTGTCGTTTTCTTTTTAAACTTTTATTTCTGCAACCTCTGTTGTAATGAATATCTCTCACTTTCACAGCCTGTGGTACCAAATTTCATCTTAGCATGATTTAAAATATTCACACTATCAGGTCCATAAGCATTACATCCACATTTTTTGGGGAGAAAAAATATCCAAGTTATAAACCATAGAAAAATAGGGCTTGTAATGAAAATGCTGACAGCACATTAACTGTCACCGGGCACTGCTATAAACAAGTGTTATATTCATGTGCAGGAGAGAAAATCCATGCAGTGCTGGCCTTTACCAACTTTGGGGACCAGCAGTGCACACTTAAACAACATATTTATGTGGTTTTTTTATGAAAAGACACTGGATTCCAGCACTGTATGGTAATACATTGCTGATTACTGAGTGCTCTGCTGAAATGGTGACTGTCTCTCTTGATGCCTAAATTTCCAAATCGAAATTTGGAAAGCCATCTGGAAAGGAGAGGAAAGCAAAAGAGAGAATTTAGTTGCCTTCTTAAACTGCAGGACAATTAATTGTTCTGTAAACAGTGATCTATTCCTCATTTTCATTTTTGAATCAGCTCTGGCGACATGTTTTGCACCAGGAACCTGCCGTAACAGGCAGTACTTGATGTTTTAACTGTGCCTGTAAATTTGAATCTGCCATTTTAAACTTTTCCCATTGCTAAATTTTATGATCAGAAAGGGAGTTTCTGCTCCTTTGCTAAGTGCTTGAGCCTAAGAAATCTGAGGGGGGGCTCTGAAGGCTATTGAAGTCATCCCTTGCCAAGGTCAGGTGCATTAACCCCATAAATATCCATCAGGTTTTTGGGAAATCCCCTCACTCCCCCACAGGCACTTCTGTGGTGGCCAGCAGAAGAAGGTGGGGTCGATGCCACGCCAGGAGCAGGTGTGAGGTTCCCCCAGTCCTGCAGCTGGTTCCACAGCTGGGGCTCTGTGGGATGTTTCCCGTGCAGTCAGGACCATCTCCTGGCTCCGTACTCTGGGGCAAACGTCTCCTGCTGGGAAAGGTGGTGGTTGTGTTGGTGTGCGAGCCTGGCCTGAGGAGTAAAACCATTTACAAACAGGTCATTGCCACCTTGAATTGCCAGAGTTGGCAGGAGAAGGAGGAATTTTAGGGAATCAAACAGCCACTCAGAGGTAAAGCTCGTATTAAACAACACAAGGTGCACGGGGCAGTTGAGTAATTCTCTATTTACATGAACATTGCAGCAAATGCCCCGTAATAACAACTACTTCTGGGTTGGGTTTTTTTTAGCTCTTTAGGTTTTGTATTATGAGAAAGTATGAAACATAAATCACATGGAGCTACTCCTGGCCTTAAGCCTTCAGGATGCATTTGTTTGAAATCAAGAGCCAAATTCCCTGGATCGGAGTAAACTGTTAGGTGCCAACTGGGGCGAAATGCCAGCCTTTGAACTCCTGCACATTATGGCTGATGTGATCCATATGCAGGACTTGTGTTGTGCTCCAAAGTGGTTTCTTTTAATTGATTTAACAAATTAACAATATTAGGCCTTCTGTAGGATAGAAAGTACATTACTCACCATGCCCTTATATTACCCTGAAAGGAAATCTATTGTTCTTTTGTAATGAAATGGTATCACAAGTTAAAAAAAAAAAAAAAAAGGTAGCAGTAGCAGGTAAAAGGAATCACATTCAGCTGTCAAGCATGTTTAATGAGGAATTTTAATTATGAGGCTGGAAATCAATGAGAATAACTTTAGCAATGAAGTCTTAAAGGGAAACTAAATTGCTTTCTATCTTGCAAAGTTTACTGAAGCAGTTTGAGCGGCTGCCAACCATCATTGTTCTGAGAAAAGGAACTTGAGGAAATTGCAAGTCACACTGTAGCGCTTATTGTAGGCATATTCAACAACAAAAAAAAGGAGGATTTCCATGGATTCATGTTTAATGGGTTCTTCCTAACTGATTCATCTCTGCCTTGTGATTCGTAACAAGCCTTGGTTTCATGTACTACAAAAAACCTGTCCATAGGAGAGCATTGAGGAAAGGCTTTTGGTTGCTCTGAAAACTGATAGTTTATGCTTCATAGAGGATAAACATCGTCTTATTTGTTCCTTATTCCTTGAAAACTTGGCCTGTGAGGAACAGCATGACAAGTATTCCATGTCACCTAAACCTCCAAAACCAGAGCTAATGTAAACAAATTATATTCAGGTCTCTGTAGCATTTCCTAACCACGAGCTGTGGTGGTGTCTTCAGGGTGCTCCTATAGAGTCCTGTTGGTGTTTCCAGTGCCATTGAAATGTCTGTAGTTTTGTAACTGAACCACAATGTTTTGTTTAAGCTACAGCACAGCATTCAAGGCCAAATCCAGTGGCTACTGGAAAGTGGTCCCCAACATACATCTTAACAGCACCTGTGAGTCTGGGCTCAACCTCACAGCAGGAAAACAAGCTCAGCCTCGAGCAGAATTGAGCCAAAATGCTTTGCAGTATCTACAGATGTTCCCATCACAAGAGAGAGACTTTTGGAAAGCCACATTTACATCTCCATTTAAGGCATACCTTGGTTTCTCACTAAGTTCTGAGAGTTGTCATTTCTCAGTATTTATGACTCTCTGCGCCCTTGGCTGGTTGTTGCTGCTGCTGTTCGAGGGTGCTCTGTTGTTCCTCTCTGTTATTTCAATCAAGGCACATCTCTGACATTCCTGCTGTCCCTCGGAGCTCTTCCACCAGGCAGGCACCCTGTGTGTCAGTGCCTGTGCCTGGGGATCCACCTTCTGAATTAGCATTTGGACATTGCAGCAAAGGGTGTTCAACAAACCCTTAGTGCGGGTAGGGGAGAAGTAGTTTTGAAACCAATCTAGTTGCTGTTTCACAGGTATTCCAAGTCATAGATCACAGTTATAGGTATTTTAAAAGTGGCAGTGCCTGTTAAAGACTGGCTATTCCCTAGAATATAGAGGTATTTGGGGCTGCAGTGGCAACACACTGGCAGCAGAGTGGAGGCTCTGAGCTCACCTGCCAATGCTCTGCCTGGCTTAACTGCTGTCGGTCGCTCACTTTCATGAGTCTGAAATTCACGTAGCCCCAAAAGAAAGATAAATAAGAACAAGTCACTTTTCACCCTCCAGACACAAGCCTAAGAAATTATTTCAAATAAAATATATCATCTCAAGCAGAGGCAGATGAAATAGTTTTCTACTAACATTGTTCTCCTAGTTGACAGAACAAATTACTGAATGTCCTTCACTGGACATATTTGGTGTCTTTTCTAAAATCATAATTATAGTCAACACTTTGGCAAAGATACCAAATCCTGTGTTTGCTCTAAGGTGTTTAGTGATGCCTAAAAATCTTCATGGTGAAAGACAAAAGTAGTTTGTGACCCACCTGCTATTCAATACAGTGAATCAGATCTTCACCAGATCCAGGAGGATCCAAGCCTTGGCATGGGCACCATGGGACCTGCTGCAGGGCAAGCTCCACATGCCTGTGGAAGCTGACAGATATGTGAGTCTGGCATGGTTGGTTCCACCTCTCTGGGCTCTCAGGGACACTGATTTCAGAGAGAGATTTTGGTCTGTGGCCTGAGAAATAAACAGGACTTCTCCCCTCTTATTGTTACCAAAACCATCACTTTCAGCAGTCCTCTGGAGGGAGCACAGATGAGCACATTTCCCAAATGAATTAGTTGGTTTAGCCTTGGTGTCCTTTGTAAGGGACTAATTTTATTAGGGTTGTGGCATAACATGCAATTCAAACAGCAGGATTCTTGAGGAGTTCAAAGCTTTCCTCTACCCCTTTTACTTGAAGACAATTTAGGGTTGTGTGTTTACGGTGCTTTCTCTATCTCTTGTGGGAACCACTCACCTGGACTGCCGGTATATTTCTGATAAAATTGAGGTAGAGATGCAGCAGGCTATGTTCTAGGAGAAATCTCACCCACATTATCTCTAAATCCTCTCTCTCATCTCCTGTGAGTGTTGAATGAACCTTCAGGTGTCCAGTGCTATTTCTCTTATGGTGCTCCAAGAAGCCACTTGAGATTGAGAGGGGACTGCAAAGCCCAGGACATTTTATGGTGGTCAGAATTAAAGAAATTCCCATTCACCTGTCCCATACTTTCACCCTCGAAAGGAGAGTGTGTTTTCTCATTACTGATGCATTTTATACTCCTGTATTTATTGTGAATATAGAAATTCATATTGCTTCAAAGAAAAGATCTTTCCTTTGAAAAGGCTGAGATAGGTTGTTTCCAAATATATCTGGGGGTTTTTGGTCATATTGGGCAGGCAAACCATTGATGTGTACATAGCATACAGCCAGGCAAGACCTAAACATCTACATGTGGAGGATTTGGGGACCAAGTGATGAAAGGCAAAGCAAACTCTTGATGGAGCTGTAAGAGTAGAAATGTATTTTAAACATACTTTTCATTACTGAAGTGATATTTGTTGCTAATTATTCACGTGCCAAGTGATGTATAAGTCTGTAAGAAGCTCATTTAATGTCAGCTGGGAGGCCTGTTACTACATGTTGGCTGGATCCTTCCATCCTTCTGTGCACTCAGCCATCTGGGGACTGCTGTGGAAATACCATGGTCAGTATGGTGCATGTTCACAGCCAAATACTGAGCCAGGGGGTTAAGAGCTGGCTATCCTAAGGATTTAATAACTTTGTTATCTTTTCACAGTATGTCTCAACCACTCTGTTGCTTGTACTCCCACAGAAATAAATATTTTGTATGCATAGACCTTTATTTTCCAGGATATTCACTTGTTGACGAGTCTGTTCTGTGTCTATTCTGCCCTTCTTGGCAATTTTGCAGAAATCCACAAAATCCATTCCAGCCCATGTCATCGACCGAAATCCTCATCAATTTTTCAACGAATTTCTAATGCTATCAGGGGGTTAATATATGAGATGATCCCAGTGTTGTGTCAGAGGAAAACCTTTTGAGCAGAGGATGGATGTACAGTACAGTGTGGCATATAAATCATTTTCAAATTAGTATTCTGTACATCTGGAGAAGAGTACATTTGTGTGCCTGCATAAATTGCCTGTGAACACATTTCAAAACCCTATGCTTAATCTTAGCAGTGAACATTTCAAAAAGTAAATTAATATCTTCAAGGAGAAGAAATACAGTATATTAAGCAGAAGCCCACTGGAAACTGTATAGTTAAGAATCTGTCAGCCTTTCCATTATAAGCCCTGTTTTTTTGAGGGGTTTATAACTCAGTTATAAAATTTCACACTAGGCTAAAGGTTGGCACGTATCGTCTCAGTTTGGCAGGGTGACATTTTATTAGCTCTGAAGGAGTTTTGGATCCCACGTCAATGGGATATTATTTTAAACCACAGAAATGAAGTTTAAATAACTTGTAGTATGACTTACCCTAGGAAGGTGACACAAGCAGGACTGAAGCCTGGAGTGATGCTGTTGACTCACAGAGAGGTGACACCAGAGGTGGCAGGGGCTGAGGTCGGGATCACACATCAGCCCCAACGCCAAATTTCCTTCCTTTTGTCTGTTCCCCTTAATGTGCCTTTAATTCACATCTTTATGGCTAAATGTGTATTGTGCTGAGGTTGTGGGTCTAGTTGGTGGTTTATAAATTAGGTTAATTAACATTACAGTAGTACTTTGTGAGTGTGGGAGTATGTTTGTGGGTGGATGTGTGTGTGTGCAGACAAGAGCGCTCCTTGGAAGCAGAAACAGGATTAAAGTGTCTGCGGGAATTGTAAATTTATTGTGTAAATAGCTTTATGATTTGTTGTGTGGTTGGATTAATGCAATATATATCCATTTTAAACATTGATCTTTAAGCAAGTAACATAATAAATCTGAATATTCCTTCAAATTGCTGTTTACACTGGCCATGCTATAGATTAAAAGAGACAGTTGCCTTTATAAATTTAGTTGTAGGGTACACGGGTGTGTATAAATACTTCTGTTTCCAATTATACCAAACAATGATGATAAACTGTTGTGAGTTGTCTGGACAATTGTGCACAGCCTGAGTCATAAGGAGGGATGATGCCGGGCAGTGACTGATGTGCAGATGGTACAGGGGGATGGGGGTCTATTGTTTAGGCCAGGAAATGTGTAAATAGGCACCTATAATAATTCTATAAATGTATTGAAATGAAGATACAGTTCCTTGCCAGCTGTAACACTTCTGAAAGGGGGAATTGTGTAAACACATCAAAATCTGGAAATGTAATTGTTTGGGTTTTATCTACAGCAATTTTAATGGTTTGTAGATGATGTTCATGAAAATGCATTGGTAGATACTCTTTGGTGTTGGGTTGCTTTTGATTTTCCATATCCCTTCAAAGGCTGCTGATGGTGCTGGTTTTCATGCTCTTTATTGTTGAACAGGCTTAATTTATTGCTCAGGAAGCACCTCAGGTGGGGTACTGGTTACCATTGTGACCGTTTAAAACTGTCTTTGCACCAAACACTGTGGACTTAAACATGGTGTCAAGACAAGCCAGAGTTCATAGGCATGGAAATGCATTTGAGAAGATAAATACATGGGCTTAGCTTTAGTTTTTGATCTTTAAAGAGGAATTCTGTGGCCACCAGAAGTCCTCTGAAGAGACAACTGGCCATGAGAGGAAGAGCCAGTGGTCAGGGTTGTCTGTGCTCAAGGAGCAAGTGTCTTCCCAGGAAGGCTGGTGTCATTTCCTAGTTCACCAGGCAGCCATCCCACAGCTGGGGCTTGGGCTGCTTTGCAGCAATATGTTTACAGTGATACAACTGAGGGGACCACTTGGTCCTGCTCTACATGTCCTGTGGTGACATCTTAGCACACAAAGTCAGCTTCCAAAAAATGCACCAAAATTCCAAATCCCAAAAAACCCTTCCTTCTTCAGACACTGTGGGGAACGGTTTTGTGCCCTTTATAAGCTAAAAGAAATTGATTTCTGAAGTGTTTCTATTTTTCCACAGTTCAGGGAAAGCACGGTTGGGTTATCTTACACTAAATCCATCCCCTGTATGGAAGCTGGAGAAGAGCAGACTGTCTGGCAGCACCTGGGGAGGGGATGCCCTCATTGTACTCATGGGTTACATGGAGGAGGGCTGGCCAGACCTTAAATTAATCAAACCATGCAGTTTTAAAACTCAGGAAGGAGAGAGCACAATTTGGCCATCTTACTTCTTTCTCCCTCTTTGTTATCCCTTCTCTTTCACATTATTATTTCTAAGAGCGAGGAAAAAAATGTGACCGTGATAAATGATAGGAAGCTGGCAGCAGTAGTAATTAACAGGTAATTATCAATAAACAACCACAAAAACTTGGATCCCACCTACCCCTTGTCAACAATAAAGTCATGGAAGCTCCACAGGCCACTGGACAAACAGTCCACAGGGAGCACGGCTGGCGCTGTTAGTGCAAATAAACAACCCTATGCCGGGAGGCAAAACAAAAGCCCAGTGCAGAGTGACCAGGAGGAAGCAAGAAAGAAAAAGCTCCCTCGGCATTAAAAACAGCACAAACCCCAACAGCAGCTACAGTTTGAAGCGCCAACCCCAAACCACTCACGGTTCATTGCAGCCCTAAATAAGAATCCCGTAAACAGTCCCATAATCATTCAAAGCCCAGTGTTTGGCATCTTAAAAAAAAAAAAAAAAAAGAAGAGAAAAAAAATCTCTTTGAAAGAGAGAAAAGAAAAGCCATTTTGGGGGAGGTAAGAGCTGGAGGGAGAGAAAATACCATTATGGCAACTGGTTGACTACAGTAGATTCCGAATGGTGCCGTGTCCAACGTGAAGCTGTTTTCATGATACTGAGGCAAAAGGAGATGTGTGGGGTAGCCATGTGTGTTCCAAAAGGGTCCTTCAAATGTATATGCAGATGTACTTGGCCAAATGTCCTTCCGTCCTCTTCCTTGGGGACCAGGAGAGGTTTCTTAGGTGATTTCCAATGGGGCAAAGCCATCCCCTTCTTACATGTGCAAGTGGGGTTAATTTTCTTTCTGTTTTTTATTTAAATATGGCCATAAAGACCTTGGAGGAGTGACAGCCCTTGTTCACACCGCAGCACTTCCTAATGATCTTCATTGCATTCTACATTGGGATTAAGGCCAATTTTTCAGTTGAAGGGAGTCAGATAAGGACAGCAGAACGAATGAAGAATATATTGAACACAGCACAAGTTTTTTGTGAGTCAATTTAACATTGCAAACTAATGTAATGAAATCTAAGCATTGGGATTTGAATTGGTATCAGAATTGATATCTCTGGTAGAAATGAGTTACTTACTTAGAAGTGTTAACTTTTATGTTAAGCAGCCGACCTGAATCAGTCTTTAGATTTGCACTTAATAAGCCATATGCTGGCATCCTCCTGGAATGTATGCATTTAGAGAGTGATGATAGCTTCATTTGAAGTCTTTGTTGTCTGCCACTCAAAGGAAGCCCTCAGCCTGTTTGTTGTGACTATCACATCTCATCTGTGCTGACAAGCTTCCAATAAGCCCCACCAAACCTTCCCCACAGACCTGCTTCCCAGCCGTTTCTGAGCCTGCCTTAGATGCTGCAGTGTGTCTGCCTGTTTTTCTTTTAGATTGCTCATAGCATGCTGTTTTTTCCTGAGGTTCTTCAGTCGCCGCTGCATTTTCTGAGATTTTCTTAATTCCGATTTTTTTTTTTTTTTTTTTGGGAGAATCCTGATCTTCTAACAAACCCTCATGCTGTGTCCCCCAGCAACTTAAAAGTAATTAAGCAAAAAGTAACGATTTTCGACATCTATCATTTAATTTGAAATTACATATGGATTTAATGGAGGTGGAGGAAATAGTGCTTTGAGAGATTAGTTCTTAAATTTTGATTTAAGAACTGAGTTATTAGCTGAAATAATATGAAGCGGGGCTGCTTTTTTGACCTTTCTAAAGTCTAGCCTAGTCAATTATTACAGCAGAGCAGGGAACCAGAGAACAGCTTTGAATCAGTCAGACCCAAACTGATTTAAGTTTGCATGGGGTCGAATAAGACATTAGTTAAAAATAACTAATGTATTCTTTGACCTCCATAATGAGAAAGGACATTTACAGGTTTTTCACTATACATCTGATCCTGTTTATTTCATTTTGTGATTTAAAGATGGACTGCACATTCTTATAGAGCTCTAGATGATATTATTATTATTTGGTTTCAAGTTTCCTGCTCTGAGTATTCTTTTAGTTGTGTATTTTATCCATAAGTTTATATCATGGCTGTATTTTGAGGCAAGGTTGAATAAGAAAGACAACCATGGATCCCACTGCTGGAAGGTGCAGGATCATTAGGGCTCCCACCTCCATGCAATCTGCTTTAAGAGCAAAACCCAGGTTAGTGCTGATAAACTTGCTTTAGGATTGTTTTCCAGGTGTAATTAAGCAGGCACTATGACTGGAAGACTCCTTGCCTCTGAGACCTTAATTATCATGCCCTTCTCCTCTCCCTGAGCACCTCTGTGTTGAGATGAAGGAGGAACCTAACCCACAAACCCAGGAGCTGGGGGAGGCAGCTAAGGGCAGATTAGTTCCCTATCCAGTGGGGAGAGAAATTTTGGCAAAATATTGGTTAAAAAAGAGAGAAAAAAAAAAAAGAAATAAAAAGAGCAAGTGGTAGAGAAACTGTATGGGGAAAGGAGAAGGAAACAAGAAGGAAAGGAAGGGGAAAGGATCATTGACGTCAAAACAAGCCCAACCCAGTACAGAAAGTTTTATGCTAGTTGAAAAGGTCCCATTGAAAGGCTATTTCTTCAGGCTCCGGATCTTCCTGGGGACAAGGCAAGAAAACACAAGTTGTTTCCATTTTTTAGTATAGATGTCTCTCATTTCTGGACTCAAATAATATTCATTTTGCTGCTTCTCTGGTTCGGTCCTCCTGTGTGCAAAGGCTTGGTAGCCCTGATTTGTGCATCTGCCTTTTACTGTTGTATAACCTGAGAAGAGGCCTTTATATTCAGTGTTGTAAAGGAAACATTAGTATGTCAAGTTTCCAGTGACTTTAAAGCAGGCCAGCTGGCTTCTCGGAGTGCACAGCTTGAAATGGTCACTTCCATTTTCAACTGAGCAGCGCTGCCGTCAGGAGGAGCATTGATTAAATTGACCACAGTCCAAGGCTGGTACAGAGCATAACACAAAGAGACTTCTCCCCAGAGCAAGCAGAAAGTTTGTGATGTACACAGGGATAGAGTATGATCTCTTCCCTCCCCCCTGTACTGCAGTGTTTACTTTAAAATACTCTTTCTTTTCATAACAAAAGAAGCCTTCTCTTTTACCATTAAATTTGCTCAACAATTTAGGTTATGTTTCATTGCTTGCACCCAGCTTCACACATAAATGTTTAGCAATACAGATAGCCCATGTTCTTCTAAGCTTTCAGTAATACACCTTTCAGGAACTAAGGCTGAGTAAGGTTTTTGTAAGATTAACAAATGCAGAATCACAGAAGGGTTTGGGTTGACAGGAACTTTAAAGTTCATCTTGTTCCACCCCATGGTCAGGGACACCTTCCACTAGACTGGGTTGCTCAAAGCCCTGTCAAATCTGGTCCTTAACACTTCCAGGTTTTGTTTCACTAAAGAAAAGCTTGCCACACTTATTTCTATTTAATCAAGTGACTTCTTTAATAATTTCTTTCCTCATCTCCAGTGAATCCTTTGACTGGGATGTATCCTGGTCAATGGGAGTGAACAAATAAGGAATTTATTTGGATAGTCTGTTGCTCCCCTTGCCTGTGTGCAGCATGTAGAGCAGCAAGACCCCAAACCAGCAAGGTGTTAGACCATTCAAGCTCTACTGAAAATCCCTGAGGAATACAGGGTTTTCACATCATTAAAAAAACCCCAAAAACCACTTATCAGAAGGATGTTACCAAGAAAGAAATATTATCAGAGTAACGATACCCAAGGAAAGCAGGGGACTGTGAGATGAATGTCCCACTGTGTGCTTCAGGAGCATTCCTTGAATGCAGGACACCCATCAAAAACAGGAGCTCTCTGAGAATCCTGGTACAACGACGGTCCCAGGACTTCCTCCAGCCCCTCAGCAGAACAAAAGTGCTTAGTGGAAAGATAGTGGCAGCCCAGGCTGCGTCTGTCTTCATGCTTTCCCCCTGCTTTGCACCTGAAATGTTATTCGTTACTTCTAGTTGTCCCCAAACGCCAGCTAAAACATGGTGTTTCTTCCTGGTCCCCCTTCATATGTTTTTATGGCCTTTTTAGTTATGTTGGCAAGGCTCTCTCACAGATCAGAAGCAAAGGAAGGCTTTGGAAGCACAACACCTTAGTACTTATTGTGGATGTAACAGTCATCTTTTATAATCAGAAATAGGTATAATTTTGTGTCTCTGGCAAGGGAGCTTAACTGTCAAAGGATTAAGCCATATCCTGATCAATGTAAGTGACTTCCTAGAAAACAGGCAGGGAAAGATTTCCTGTAGTTAGCAGCAATAAGAGAGAGGAACTTTAAAAACAACTCTCTATTTGATAACTACAGAAATCTAGCTAAGTCTTAGGGATTTAGCCAGGGAACATATTGGTTCCAGCAGACTATGGTAAAGTTAATTAAGGATGATTAATGGAGCATTTTCCTTCCAATGATATCTGTGACAGAACAAAGCTGTCTGAGGCTTGTCAAGCAGAATTTGAGTTGAATGAGTATTTATGTGATCAAATCTGAAGGGCTGCCTCTTGACAGAGCAAGGATTCATCAATCAATTGCGCTGGCTTGCAGTGGTGGGAAATTGGTCTATCAGCATAGCTCTGCTCCCATCCCCCATTTTTTCATTCAATCATCCCTCAGGCTACAATGCATCTTTAGCTTTTACCTCTGACCACCTTAAGGGCTATCAGAGAAAAGTAAAAGCAAGAGCTAAAACATCTATTATAGTGGTTATTTCTCAGCTGTACTCATACAATTGATTTCTTTTAAGCAGAGGCCCAGGCACTGTAAAGTGATACAAGCCTGTTCAATGAATTAATTGGTTTTAATAGAAGTTTAGCTTTGAGCCTGAAGAATATATAGTGCTCTCTTGCTAGAAAGTCTCCTATTAGGGGAACCACCTGCACAAAAGGCCCTGGTCCTCTCTTAATCCCACTGCCCTCATCATAATCACTTCATTTAAAAAGGCAAGATCCTTAATTTAAAAGGAAGGGGCACCACGTGTGCTCCAGTTTCTGCACATTTAATCGTGCGTCAGTTCCTGGGAGGGGAACCCTGGCTGCCTGCACTTGGTTGTGGGTTACCCTTGCAGCCTTTTGATCCCTGGGATGTAAGTCCTGCCAGGATTTGGGCAGAGGAATGATGCCATTGTGAATATACCAATATCTTTTTTTAATGAGTGCCTCAGTCGCTTTCACTGCTGCAGGGATTAAACAAACCACGAAGGATGTAAAATTATTATGTGTGTCTCATGGGAAACTCAGAAAAAGACAAATCTTAGCCCTATTCTGAATCAAATCAGTGTAGGTATCCTTTTTATGTCAGAAAGCATGGGTTTAGCTTCGTTTTCTAACCCAGTTTACAAATGAGTTATCGTTTCACTGCTGAGTGCTCAAGCTGTGTTCTTCTGGGCACTCACCAAGCAAAATACATAAGTGGTATTTAAAACTGAATCACCAAGATTGTAATGAAACATCTCCATCATTAGCCACATAAAATGCCCTCGTTAGACATCTAATCTACATTAGCTATCTACTGTTCAGTAATTTAAACTGATTATTGGTTCATAAAGAGCAGCATCTCTCGGGGGCAATTCAACCATTTTCTACAAACCTCTAGGTGAAGATGATGAGTGTTGCATTCAAGAAGTCTAATCTTTCTCTAAGGGGAACTTAGACTGGATACCTACCTTTGAAATGTGTAAAGCTTCCAGTAAAAATAAAATCCATGAGAGTGGATTACTTTCCTTGGTGCAGTTGTAAGCTCAGTTGCGTGTCTCCCTCATCGGATATGCATGCTAATCTTCCTTCTTAAGTTACTGGTAGAAATCAGGTTTCTAGAACTTTTATGAATTGGAAAATTGAAGTTCTGCCTGGTAATAATTTTGAGGTTTGGTACCTGCCTCAGCTAGGCCAGCTATAAATTAGGGAGGTTAAAGACAAGACTTCACTTTTTCCCCAGATTCGTGCACCTTACACAAAGAAGCACAGAGCTCTCCAGTGTGCCCCGACCTAAGGAAAAATGGCTCAGTCATGGGTTGGCTTTACTTTTTATGCAGGTTTCTATGCTGGTCTATTCCCCTGAGACCAAATATCTTCCCTGTGTACACAAATTTTATATAAATCTAAAGAGGTCTGTAAATTCAAATAAGTCCTATAGACCTTATTAGTTGGCCCAATATGATCATTGTTGAGAGCATTTCTTTCCATCAGTAGAGAATACTATTTCATATGTGCAAGCAAGCTTGGAAACCAAATGTCTAAATATTTAACCAATGTTATTTCAAAGAATTTCATTATTTATCTTCTTTATGATTTATATTATCACATTCTCTGTCTGTAGTTGTGGTTTATCATAAGCAACCCATCTGCTGTAACAGCCAAATTGGAACATTCATATAAGATGCGTTCCGATATCATAAACATGACAAAAGATAGATTACATTTAGTCTTTCTCCATGTTTAACCAGTTTAATTTGTTTCCTATGCAGAAGAGGCTCTAAATTTACTTAATATATGTTAGCACTTAGGAACACAGTTAGGAACATGACTAGGGTCTTAACCTATTCGTAAATAAATGGGAAGCTTCCTGTCTGAGTAAAAGAAAGAGAGAGAATTTATGTCAAACAATCAGGAATTTAATACATAGTGCTCTATTAGGATGTCCAGTTTGTGTACATACTCTTAAGGCATGATTACGAATAACTTCACTTCTTATAAACAATGTGACTGAAGAAATTACTCACAGATACAACAAAAAGGGAAAGAAAGGTAGGAAGTTTTAGCTGCAGCCAATAAAGGAATTACTTTCCCTGAAAAGGTTAAAAACTCACGCATTTATTTTTGTTGCCATAATATTTGTCTTTGCAGGTTTAGCTTTCTTAAGAATCCCAAAGAAGATGCTGCGTCGGGAAAGATTTTAGTGACCTGGGTTCAAAGTCATATCATAGATCCAACATTTTCTCCGACAGCTTTGGTTTTAAAGTAACCCTAATGCTGGACTAAATCTGTGAAGTGACTGTCCATATTTATATCACTCTAGAGAGAGCTTTTAGTGATTACAGGCTTGATCCAGTGAGTTGTTGAATGCCTTCCATGTCTGTTGGCTCTGATGGGAGCTGAGGGTGCTCAGTGCCCGGGTGAGGGTGCTCAGCACCCTCAGGACACGTCCCCATGTGGTTTTTCACATCGAGAGGTCAAGTAGAGGGCTTTTCATTTCAAGCTATAGAGTCATTCATTTTTCTCTCTTAAGGTAAAAAAATCACATGATTGGAGAGCGTGTGATTAACTGTTAAGGAAACAATGTCCATAATGATATATAAAGGTGTTGCTTTCAAAAGTTGCCGTTGGATTTCTTAGGAGGTGTTAAATATATGGTGGTCCAACACCATGCAATTCATGAATGCTAAAAATAAATATAAGCTTATTTCTGTGATGGTGATTTACTACGAAGCAATTTTGAGCAAATATATTCACATTATAGGATATGAATACAAATCAAACATAACTGAGCTGGTCTTTATGAGAATGAAGTGTCAGTACATTTGAAAATATGTGTAATGCCAAACTTTAATCATTTTACCAGCACATTAATATTCCAATTGATTATTCTGTGTTCCCGAATGTTTAAGGTTTTGCTACTGATTTGTCTGCTGCAAGCATTGAACACCTTCCAGGACTATCTGGCACTCAGAGGTTCCCAGGCTGGGATTCTACTGGTCTGATTTGGTTTGATAAAAGAGCTTAACCTGTTGCAAAGTCCTTGCCTTCAAAGAACATTAACAGAATAGAGTACAGAGAAAGGGAAAAATAATGGTGCAACTAATAAGTTACATATGTGCCTTCAGCAGCATCAGATTGTCTTTCATTACACCTCTTCTCTGCTCATGTGATTTTCCTGGAATGCAGTTCCCAAGGTGGAGACTCCATGTTCATGCCTGTGCATGAAGAATTTTCTACGCTGTCGGCACCAGGAAAAGTAATGGGTAACACTCTGGGGTCCCTATTGCAGTGACATTGCTCTTGCTCAGGTAGGAAGGTGGCACTGGGCCCGCTCATGTGAACTGAGTTCATTACCCTCCTAGGTGTGCAAGAGGTTGATGAAGTATTTTTTTTTCAGTCTCTACTCAAAATTTTTTGAGGCTTCATTGCTAGGACAGCAGAAGCTAGCAGACCTAGCTGGGGAATAAAGGGCACAGAGATGGTTCTTGCTTTAGGACCTTTCAAGTCAAAGTGAATATTAATGGATGCACGTAAGAGAGGAGGAAACCAGGACTTGCCATCTTGACAGCAGCTGTATCATACCAGGAGATTAATCCTTATGAATTTAAAAAGGCATTCAAAGGAGAGTTGGGAGGAGCCCGGTGAAATATCTTTGAGGGTGTTTGCCGGGAAAGCCTCCTCTGTCTGGAAGGCAGGGATGGAGAAAATGCAGCATTTCAAGGGTTGTCTCTGCGGTCTGTTATTGGAAGGGGAGTGGACATTGCATCCCTACACACGATGGCACACACCAAAGTGCCCTGAAAGGGAAGTTGACAGTTTTTGCTTGAGGGGATGCATAGGAGAGAGAGGTAACGGAGGATCCAGAGATGTTACAGGGCAAAGTGGTGGAACAAGGAAAGAGCAGTAGTATTTGTCTGTGATCTTGGTAGTTCAGCTCACAATCTCTCCACAATACAGCTACAGAGGCTTTTCTAAAATGTTGTATAGCCAAAAGTCATTGCATTGGTAATTAAAATTACGATAGTGCTAAAAGCATCTACATCCTATAGGACTTTTAAAAAGATGGACTTCTTGAAACGAAGCAGAAAGAAAGGAGGAACTATCTGGAAAGGCAGGAGTAAGTCGTGACCACAAACCACTGGCTGTCTGGTGCTGTTTATCCCAGCCTTGCCCTGCTTCCCTCGCTGATAACGCAGTTCAACACACACCCGGGCATTGTTCTGACACTGAAAGATGAAGCTGTGTTTTACGAACTGTATTCCTCCGCCACGCTTTCCCTCGCAACACCTACTGCCTCGCTCTGCTCCCTTGATCCCATTTTCCTTCTCCTAAAACCAGTGTGTCTACTGGGACCAGTGCAATGGAAATTCCACTTACGCTTTCTACCTTAGGTTTCTCTTCCCTTCCCATATTTCCCTGGGAGTTGGGGTAGTATGGATTCTTGCTCCACACCCATGGCTTTGTCTTTGCCTTTTTTTTCTGAATATTTCCCTCCAACTGCATTTCCATGTAGCAGCTGTTTGTGTTTAAAAACCACCTGCACAAGTAGTTCTGTTTTCAGTGGAAGAAAATGTCGCTTGTAAAAGGAAAAAGCCCTAAGGTGTTGGAGTTTGCTGGGAGTTTTAATTCGATGCGTATTTTTTCCTACTGATTGATGAATGTTGGAACTGCAACTTTAGCCCTTGATAACTAATGAAACTGGGTGGTACTAACAGTCACCGTCTGGCAGGGTGATGTGTAGTTAAACTGAGCCCCTGTGAGGAAGGACATTGAGTTTTGATCCAGCAAGAATCCCTGATTTAAGTAGAGGACAGAGTGAGAGATGGAGAAAAAGAAGCAGCATCTCCATAGAGAGTGAAAATACTGTGCAAAAGCCTGAGCTCTTGAATGGTTGAGTAATGAGTAAGAAGACGTGATACTTGCAGAACATAAGATCTCCTTGGAATGGAGGATGGGCACCAGGGGAAAATCTCAGCCTCATTTAAAACTTGTGGGAATTTCGGGGACTTTTCCTGAAGGGCTCCTGAAGTATAATGGGGAGCGATAACATTATTTCCCAGGCATCGCTAATCTCGAGGAGTCGAGGTTTGTATTACACTCGTGCATTGTGCTGGGGTGTTTGTGAACTCATCGAGTGCAGCCAGGAGTGGCCCCCAGCCCGTCCTGGCCCCGGGAAAGCCCTGTTTGCTCTCTCCAAGGGCCCTCCTTGGCATTTCTGCTGCTGCTCCCATCACACCCCCACCTCTTACTCCTCTTCAGTTCTCCCTGCTGTGGCATTATTTTAGCTGAAGTTCTTTCCAAGTGATATTACTTCTCTAATTTCCAAATAGCCAGCTGGACTGAGTACCCGAATCCTCTCCAGTGTCCCAAAAAGCTCCTGTGTGCTTGGTGCTGCCTCTGCTTGGCAGAGTGGGATGCCCACAAGGAAAAAACCGCATCAGGCAAACTGTAAATGGCAGCAAATTCTGGCTTTCAACCCCAGCTGAGGCCATTAGATGATGATTTCTTGCTGCAAAGCTGGCAGCAAACCTCCCCTGAACAGGGCTGTAGTAGAAGGTCATTGATGCACTCCATTCCAGATGATGGAACCAGTAGCAGTGAGGGTGGCAGCAAGCTAAGAAATAATTTGTACCAAAGTCTGAAGAGATTTACATCACTATTAATAGAAATATATATAATTTTATACATATATTTTCAGATTTATTTAGGACTTAATGAATATTGTTGTTCATTCTGCCATCAATCCAATCCAAACTGAAGGAATTGTCAGAAGCCAGGCTAGCTGTATGTCCCAGGAAGACTTCTGGATCACAACAAACTGGTTCCTACTTCCACTGCTTCCCAGCCTTTCCTTCTCTCTACCTGCAGCTGTGCTCTCCATAGGTAGCAGTGACTGTGTCCTCCAGCTGGGATTTGGGTGGGATGGTCGAACTCCTGCCTTCTTCATGCCAGCTAGACTCCTTCACAGTAAATTGGAGAAATCGGAGAGGTCTTGGCTTACCACGGCTTGTAAAGGCCTTGTAAATGGCTTGTACAAAAAAAAATTTCCAAATGGAAACAGCACTGTGCCTTAACTTGAAAGTGGCTTTGATAGGAAAGAGAGGTAAATATAAGCCTTTCCACCTCTGTGGGTATATTGTAAATGCCAGACAGTGGAAAACCAGTAAAGAAAAAAGCATCTGAAAGTAAAGACAGCACTTGGGAAGTTAGACTCGTTTGCTTTTCGGCTTGTATATGAGCTGAACCCGGAAGGCATTTCAGACACAACTGGTTTTAGCATAAAGGCCAGTGCTGGGTGTTGTTTGGGAAACCACTTGATTGTGTGCACTGGTGGAAGCTGCTCTCACTGTACGAAACCCATGGGAATCACCAGGGACTGGCAGCCACTGTTGGCATTGTAGGAGGGCTGTCTTAAGTGTAAAAGCAAAACATTCTCTTCCCACTCAGTGCGTCTTCAAAGGCCTTAGAAACTGAGGAAGAGTTTGCTGGAAAGTGTCGTGCTGGGTCCTGGTCACAGTAAGAAGCTGGAAAACTCCACAAGCTATTTAGGGTGGCAGGCACGACTGGGATGTGTGAGAGGAAAGGCAAAGCATGGCAGAAGATGAGCTGCTCTTTCAGTGAAGCTTTGATCCAATTTAGGGGCTGTGCCAGGACCATTGGGAGACTTGGCCTTTTCTATCCCTCGACTGCAAAGCCAATTTGCACCAGGCCAGGTGAGATTTGGAACCCCGGGGGCCCAAACTCCTGTGAGCAGGCGTAGAACGGAGTCTGGAGCTGGGCAAGGAGGCAGCGGGCCAGGCAGCTGTGCAGTAGGGCCAAAAGAGATGGGAGGGTGGATTGGTCCATAAGGGAAGGTGCTGCTGTGTTCCCCTCCTGCTGCCCAGGTGCAGCTCACCCTTCTGTGGGCACTTGCCCCATCATGTGAGAAGCTGAGTCAGGCAGAGAAACTTTCAAAAACCAAACCTTAACAAAAGTCAATAGTTTGCTGATAATTGAGCTTCCTGAGCTGACCTCAAGGGATTTGAGATAAGCAGTGAGCTGGTCCCATGGAGAAGCCAGGAGAGCTCATCGTGTTTCTCTTGCCCCAGGCAGCAGAACCCCAAGGACCTCTCAAATAACCTGAGACAGTCCCAGGTCATACCCAGAGTCTGCAGGTAAGGAAGGAAAGGCATGTGCTGCAAAGAGGGAAAGCCTCTCTCATCTGAGAGGATGAGAGTACAGTACCCCAGAGAAGAACAAACCCTCATGAAAAATAAAGGTCCCAATCCTGAGACCAGGTGGCAAAGCAACAAAGGGATCCCCAGGAGAGGAGCTCCAGCTGTGATCAGGGTCCTCAGGGCAGGTGGCATCAGCCTCCAGTACTGACAGGGATACTGTTGTATTTATATAAAAACACAGAGCTCTAAAACCAGAGCCCAGTGTTTGCAGGGTAAAGGAGTGACTTCATTGGGAAGGGTTCCTCAACAGAGCTGAATGAAAAGTGGGCAAATCCATCACTGCTCCTTAGTCAGCCTTCGTGGAGGTTATCTTTCCATCAGTATTCTGCCAGTCTTGGAGTATCAGAGCTTTGTTTATGTAGATGCTGGTGCTTAAATAGGTCTGAATACCATTTCATTACATTCATTTATAAATGTCACTGCTCACAATCACATAGCAAAGAGACGCAGCTCTGCAAACCCTGCACAACTAAAAGTTGCAAGAAACCATGGCAGTGTGGCTAGTTAGGAATGTTATTTGCTGAAGACATCACTGTAATGTTTAATAACAACTGCTAAGAGTGTGATTGCATGCGTTTCATGAAAGGGTGGAGAAAGTGCTGTAGACAACCTTTGCATTGCTGTTTTAGAGCCTAAATTCAGTTTGTGAGTGCTTAAATTCAGTTTGTGAGTGCTTGCAAAATATCGCTTGTCATCTGCTCAGACAGAACTTCTCTGCGACACCTCCGCAGGCAGGTGCTCTAAGTGTATATATAAATTCATCTTCGTAGTGGCCACTGGTGCCACAACAAATGTCATTCCAAACAAACTCTCTGGTACAGGGTGTGTTGGAAATCATCATTTAACACATCATTTAGAGTACATCAGACTGAATCTCACTCAACCTGACCGTAGTAATTCCTTTCTGAAGTTAACTTTTTTTTTTTTTTTTAGCGTTCTGGTTGTAAGAATAGAGGGAAAGTCCTTAAACACGTGCCTGCTTTAGTTTGATGCTGAGCATTAAGAAATGAAGGTTTATAGTGCAATAGCTAATTATTGTCACATGAATTTCACAAAGTAAATCACACCGTATCTACAAAAATTACACTGACAACCCTGTATGTTTGGTCATTTATTAAAATTTGGCTTGCTAAGCCCAAGAGAGCTGCCCATCAATAATCCTCTCTGCTCTTCCAGCGTGGGAAGGAGAAATCCAGAAGATAAGATCTCAAACCATTTGCTGACTTTCTCCCCGTGATCAGTGAGGGTGCATAACTTTCTTTTTATTAACACAATTAAATTCAATGGGTCCTTTCCCCTGATTTAATTCATGCATTGAAAGTAGCCATGCAGTCCCACGTAGCTGTTCAAGCGTTGCACGCAGAGCTGTTTTCGGAAGGGCTCCATGCCTTACCAGGCAAGTAGAGAGATGCTTCTGAGAGACCCTCCTACCCTTCATCTTGATTTATAGTGCACATTATGATTTTAAACAGTATTTTCAATCAGGATGAGCTGTGGCCGTCCTTTGTTTCCAGTCCATGCTTTCAAGCTGGCTGTTGCCTATCTTGTCTTAGGTTCTCACACAACTCTCCAAGGTGTAAAGTGACAGAGCAATAACTCTGTAGCACCCACTATCCATCTAACCTACATTCTCACTCTTACTTTGAAGTCAATGCTGCTTTAGATATCAATCAGTGCTCTGGGTTCAGTGTGTTCCTGTTCTAGCACTTCTGAAAGGGTGTGAACAGTTTCATATTTATTCAGACTTGTGCCTTATAAAGTACATGGCTGTAGTGACAAACTCTTCTGGGTTGTTTGTTTTACGGTGCTATTAAATAGGGTGGCTGTGGCTAATGCCAGCTGATGGGTTCAACTGTAAAATCATGGTAATGTTAGAGAGGAAACAGCAGAAAAAACAGAAAAACTCAGGATACTGAGCCAGGAGAGCAGTACTGTCCCCATCCTCCAGCCTATGCTATTCTGTGTCATTTTTAGAATTTTTTATAAACCCATTTTCTAACCCCACCTTTCCCTGTGATTTTCCCATTGTATGCAATGGCATACGATGTGCAAATATCTGTTTTACAACATGTTTATCACAAAGCAGCACGGGCTGTACACCAGGTAATGTTCCTTCACTGGCTGCTAAAATAACACTTGAACTGTTGCCCTCCCTGTCTAAAGGCAACGAGGATTTTTCCGTTGCCCTCAGATTTCACGATGGGAATATTTGATGCCCCTGCTCTGCACTTTGGGCATTTGTTTGTGGTGACTTTTCAGGGTATCTTTTTGTCTCTATGATCCCGGTTGTCATCTTAGGTCAAACTCTGACATCTTCAGTGATGGCTCATCCCCAGCTGTGCGAGCACTGTCAGCCCTTCCCACAGTGCTCCTGAGGGTCCCTCCGGCACAGGGTCCACCTTTCCCTCTGAGCCTGTTCGGGTCACAGCCATGAGGGTCCCACACAGTGCCTCGGGCTGATACCAGACCAGCTCTGCAGCCTCCTGGGGACTGCCCAGAAACAGCTAAATATATTTTTCCTAGTACATGACTTCACCTCACCAGCAGCGAGATACCATCTTGCCCTTTGTGTTCGGGCTGGATGACATTTTCTTCTTTCCCCAGCGGCCCCGTCCCGGCTGGCAGGGAGGAGCAGCACAGCCCTCAGACACTGCCCGGCCGCTTGCCCAGATCTCCCTGATAAGGAGCAGGGAGCTGGGAAACACCAGGCTGGTTTTCCCTTTCGGTGCTCAAGCTGGTGTAGGTACCGTGTTCTGGGCTCCAGCTTGAAGGGGATTGTTTTTTGACTCCCAAGTGTACAGTTTATGGAGTAGCACTCAGCTCTGCTTTTCTTCCCTGGGAGTGTTGGGTAACAGGCATTCCTGGCAGTGCTCATTTTTATTTGTTGGACTCATTACTAAATGTGAGCAAACATTCAGGTCTGGGGATGTGCGGGGATATATCCATGTGCTGTGCTTATCCCTGCACACTGCTATAATTAGGTGTGTACAGGGGAGCTGGGAGAGCTTGGGAAGAGTGACAGGAGGAAGGGGGAGCAGCTGGGTGCTGACATGACCTTCCCAGCCCTGCGCCTGGAAAGGGTCTGAGGTCACTTACGTCCTTCTGAATACACCTCGTATCACCAGCTGATTTGCAAAGAGGCTGATTTGAAAAGAATCCCACTTTGGGTATTTGTAAGGTTTTCATTTTAGTCTTCACCCCAGCTGAATCCAAGGTCTAACAGCTGGATTTACACCTGCACAGGCTGGGTCTTCTCAGCAGCAGGTTGGGCCTCCCATGTGCAACCTGGACATGAAGTTCCCCTCATCTAAAGGCTCCACTGGTTGCTTAAATATGTCATTTTCACAGCAAATATCACAGAATTTAGCACATGAACGGAGTTGGCGTCTTATAACCTGTAAATTTTGCAAGGTCAAACACTTACTGATTGTAACTCCAAGCTCCCCAAAGATCTGACGTACTTGGCACAATATTTTTGTAGGTGTTGATAATTAAAGAAATCAAACAAATCAGATGCTATCTGAAGCAGTCGTATACCCCAGAAAAGAAGGGGTACAAAATGCCCCAAAGCATGAATTATTGTTAATTCTTACCAAATGTGTGTGACAGGGTAGGGCTGGCACGAGTACAGAGGCACCCTTAAAACCAAAGGGCATTGTTTTAGGGTTGGACCAAGTCGTTTATTTTAGGGGGAGCCTTAAGCAGAATCTGCCCATTTGTGGGGCTTAAAGAGTTTGGTTCACTTATTTGCTTTGGATTTTTGTGTTCGCTTTCATCCCCTTTTGTACTGCGTTGGACAAAATCCAAACAGGCAGAGTAACTACAGAAAAGCTGTTCTCACCATAGGGAAATAATGTATTATGCTAATTCCAATTAAAGGAAATATCTTAAACTGCAAATATAGCCTTCAAGAGAGAAATGAAAAGTGTGGAAATTAACATTCTTGCCAGATTTCTAGCTCAGTTCTGCATACTCGGCGGGTTTGGGTCAGGCTCAGATAAGCATCCAAAATTTAGGGATGTTTATCCAAACCTTATTTCTGAACCTTCTAAGTTCACTCGTGACTAATCATAATGGAGTTAGTGGTAGCAGGATATGAATGTACAACATTTAGCTTAGAAATTGGCAGCTCCTCCTCGTTTCACAGCTTGAAGCCTTTGACCAAATATCAGCTCTGCTAACCAAAACAAAATAAAATAATGCCTTGACTTGGTCTCTAGCCATACCACCTTGTGCTCCAGCCGTGGAAGACCTTCCAAGCAGGGCTGGGACCAGGCAGACTTTGGCTGGGGGACCTCCCAGAAAAATATCAATGTTACTGGAAGCGTCCCTTGTGATTCAGGAGGTGACACTTTCCCTGGCTTGGTGGCGAACCCACATAACAGTTATGTGTATGGAGTTCTTTCAGATTTTGGAAATTTCAGAGGGCTGGTGGGTCATTAAAGATATTTCCTGAAAGGCTCAGATGTTAACCCCACATTCACCTGAAATGCTAATGCAATAACCAACTCCATTACACGGCCAATAAGTTCCTGGTTCTCCTCAACTCGCTGGTTCCCTGCTCCATCCTCAGGCTGTTGTCCTGTTCAGTCAGGAGGGAGGTGAGCTCCCTGAGGAGTTTTATGTTGAAAGTGTTTGGGAATATTTTTTTCAATGAAATGCTTGGAAGATGACTGAGAGTCATGAATTAGCTTTATTATGGCTTCCTACACTATGGTGAAGTGTGCAATAAGTTAGGAGGTGCCTATGGCACTAACCAATAAGTTAGGAGGTGCAGAAAGATGCAGCTCCCCTCTCCTGTGTCTAAAGGTGTGATGGCAAATGCAGTGACAAGTCCAGAAAAAAACCTGCTTCTTCAAGAGCTAAGGAGACTCCATATATCTATCCTGCAAAGATATCACCCTTCAAAACAGCGCCAGACTACCCCTCAGCCACTCACCCATCTTTTTCCCCCACACACATTTGATTCTAGTCAAAGGGTGTCACTCTAAGTAGCTGTATTTGAATTTTATTCTGGCATTAGCATTCATGCCAGGAAGAAATCCAACCAAGTGCAAATTCTTCCCAAGTAAAAAAGCACTGAAATGTTCAGTGAAGTTATACCAGGAATGAATTTGACCACATGAACTTGTATTGCAGGTATACGGTCTAACACCTAAAATCCCATCTGATTTGCTTAGAGTTACCTCTGAATTACAGATAATAAATCTGCAGGGTTGCTACAGAAGACATCTCATTGAAAGATCTAATTTAAAGACCAAAAAAAAATCTGTCATTGAGAGTAACAACAAGATCATAAAAATATGTTAAGAATCATTCAAAATGTATTTGAATCAAGTCCTTATGGCTATAGGATTTTTTAAAAGTTCAATGATATATTGTGAATGCATTTTATAACACATTGCTGGTATTGCCATTTCTCCTGCATCTTCCTCCTGAAACCACGAGAAAGAATTTCATACTTTCTACCAGACCCTCTATTAACCAGTAGCATAGATGTACTACTGTGGAAGATTTTGACAGTTTACACTAAGCACCTGTTTCCATCTAATGTAGGTTTGGCAGGATGCTAACTTTGGTGGAGCTCATGCCACTCAGATGTCAATTTTTCCTTCATTAGGCCAATATATTAGTGAACTGCACCATGCTCTAAAACTCACATCAATCTCCCATCACATTTACTCTTTTTTTTTTGTGGTTGCCTTCTCCTTCCAAGGGAAATGAGCATCTCTTCATACATCACTTTTTTGCTTCCCAACACAAATTGGTACACAGCTCCTGTTTGAGTTTGAAGTGGGTATTTGGGTTAGAAAGTGGATTTTGTGTGTGTGCTGCAGCACTGATGCCCACATTAGTTGCATCATGAGTGTTTTGGCATCCTGCAGGATGGGAGTGTGGGGGGTTCACTGCCCAATAAATTCAGTAATTGTCACTATCGATGTCATCAAGAGGTCTGTAATGACATAGCCAAGGATATTTAGAAGGAACAGAGAGAAAACGTGAATAATCTGAATTGCCTGATGCTTGTGGAAGTAGTTCTTGGGAGTCATTGCCGTAGCTGGTTTTGGTTTTAGAAACAGCAGGGAAACTGTTCCAAATGGTTGTGAAGACGTGATGGGCTTCTGTAATTTCAGGGAGAAAAATCAGAAAATCATGTAACATATGACTGTTGATAGCCGCAAGAGGAACAAATGCTTTCCATCCCCAAACACGTCTTACCATCAGCGTTTCAACAGCTCCTATTTAGGCATTAAAAAGAAGACATTTTTTTTATTATGATTTCTGCCTTGGGCTCTGATTGGCAATGTAGGAAAAAGCAAGCAGGAGTGTATGGTTGCTTATTCTTCCTTCTTGTTTCCTCTTACTCTCGAGTTCTTGAGAGGTCATAAAATAGAGAAACAGAAAAG
Organism: Formicarius rufipectus; assembly: GCA_013399695.1. Lineage (NCBI taxonomy): Eukaryota > Metazoa > Chordata > Aves > Passeriformes > Formicariidae > Formicarius > Formicarius rufipectus. The sequence continues at coordinate 11,148 of VXAU01004203.1, read as the reverse complement.
CCACTGAAGTGCAGTTTTTGTTAACTTCTGAACATTAAACATTGTTTCAAATTTCTTACGGTACATAAAATGTTTTGCCTTGCTGTATCATGTGTACAGAACTTCAAAAAGTAAACGGGACAGCCCAGAGAACGTAATGGATGTGTAATAACAGCTCTTTAGATCTCCTGGTTTCAGCATAGCATCTTTTTGTTCCCAAAGGTGCTTTTAACATGATATCTAAAGCTATTTATGAAGTCATTTATTTTTGCATGGTGATAGGTCTTATTTTGTAATTAGCCCATGCTTTCTGTCTTCCTGAAATGTGTGAGCCCCCCTGAAATGTTTAGTCTTCATCAACCTTTTTTGTTTTCCTTCCAAAGGCATTCACCCTAATAACTCCCATTTCACAGATGCAATACGTCCCAGCTTCCTCTGGCACCCTCTGCAAAAACATTTGGAAATCCTTGCATTGGAGCAGAGCTCAGCTCTTTTCCTTGGGCATTTTCAACATAAAGAAGTTTTCCTGTTTGCCTTAAATCCATTCATCACATGAATTTCAGCTGATGGTTTTTAACCACTTTTGCCCCACATCCTGTCCCTGTGGGCCACCACAGTGCTGTGTGAGGGCTGCCAGTGGCAGGCACACTGGTGGAGACCAAGGCTGCCCCATCAAACTGGAGCTTTAGGTGGAACTGAGTTGCTAGATCATGCTTTAGTTCTATTTGTGGCATCTCTTGTGTGTCCGGACTTAATTTGTTGTGATGCAAACTGGTGTGAGCGCATGGGGAGCAGTGGCTTTGCTAACCTTCATTAATCTGCTGTCATTTGCATATATGCAATACAGTGGGTTAACAGGATTTCCCTGACATCCTGCCAGCAGTAGCAATGGTGTTGGTTTCCTCCAGCATGTCAAGCAGGTTGCTGTTAATCAGTCACCATCAGGATTTCTGTGCCAGCTCCTCTGCTCAGTCTGCTGCTGTGTCCGTGGGAGCAGCTGCAGTGTGGAAGGGCTTCAGGTGCCAGCACAGGTACCAAAAAGCTCCAGGGGTAAAAGGAATAAAATTTAATATTCAGCGCAAAGTATTTTCCCCTCCATGTCTTTGTAAGCCAGCACAGAGGGAAGTTTGAAGGCTCAGGCACTGGGTGAGGAACACCCAACTGTGCTGTTTGCCTCTGTGGAAAGTTGGGGAATGGCTCCAGGTCTAGCAGGGACAGCGGGGTCATGGCAATAGCAAAAAAGGTTTATGGACTTTACTCTCATGTATTAACAACCATGTGGCAGCTCTTTGCACACAAAATCCCTTGGGATGTGACCAAGTGTGTGCCCACTGGCACTGGGTGCAAAAAGGGTGCTTCTGGTGGGATCCTCCTCGAGTGGCCTGGAAGTGTCAGGAAGCTTGGAAGCAAAGGTACAGAGAAGAGCTTGATAAATAAGATGATGTGAAACTGAATCACTGCATAGAGATGAATCAAAATTATAAAATCAATAGGTATCGATCTGTATATATCACACAAATAACTGTGCCTGAAGAAGTGCCCAGATTTAACACGCTGATTATACAGCAGTCAGTGGAAACAACTTGAGATCTGAAGAGCTATTACATTTTAGTTGCTCAGTGCTGCAGCTGAAGCTGATAATATCTTAGTTGAAGTCTCTTTTAAATTTTTTTCTGCTTGAAGTTCTTGGTAACAAGTATATTTAATCAACAAACCAGAACCGAAGAACAGATTTTTGGCTTGCAAAATACTCTTGAGCCATCTAAAGCTGGAGTCCAAACACTACAAATTCTTCTAAAAATATACACCTTTCATTTTAAGTTTCATTTGCTTTTACTACTGGCCTCACTCATGCAAGCCAAGGTCACTGCACTTCAGATGTGTCCCCTGCCCACTTGGCTACTGACAGGAGTTGCAAAGACTCACCTGGAATATCATCTGTGGTCACCAAACCCTTCCTGTGGCTGGCTGGAAATCAGGGCAATGAGGTCTTTGTTACATCATGTTCATATAAACCCCATTCATGTCTTATTTATGTACCCCTTAAACTGGTGGGGCTGCACTGGACAGGATTTACTGGAGTTCTGGGGTTTCTGGTCAGTCTTCGAATCTGGAGTTGACCTTTCTCCTTCCCATCAGTAAATGTGTTAAGGAAGGAAGGATGTGCTTAACTCAGTGTGGTGAGTAGCTGTCATTATTCGTGCTTTCTTCAAGGTTCTCATGGTGTTCTTTGTCCCCACATTTCCCCTCCTAAACTCAGAGTAAATACAACTCTAACAGATGTGTAAAAAGGCTTTCAGATCAGGTACTTGTCATACATGGGCAAGCACAGTCTGAAACCGCTGCAGAATTACTTTCCATCTTTATTCATGGACTGATAAAGTTCATTTTCCTTCACTGGATTAGATTCACTGCATAGATTTCTGGGCATATAAATGATATTTTGGAATGAAACCCTCACATTTTATAAATCATTCAAGCCAATTCATTTTCTTCATTCTGTAGAAATATTTCCTGGTCCACAAGAACCTTGATCTAAAATTACTGTTTTCTGTTTGAGACAAAATTCATGGATTTACTTAGAGAATGAAATAAGAATTAAGTAATTCTTAAGTGCTAATGAACACTCATAACTCCTACTTTCATCTTTTATAGCATTGTTAAATGCACCACAAGCATTAGGGAAAATTGTGGTCATTCATATCGTGACAGATAGTTGTGTTTTATCACCTAAGCAGACAGATGTTCTTCATGCAACACACAACTGGCTTGAGCTTCTGTTCACAGTGTCTGGCAGGACACCTTCTAGCTCCAGTTAATTTCTGGAGGTGTCACAAATATAATATTAAAATGACAGGGTGCACAAATATCTGGCATATCCAGCCATTCCTGCAGATTCCCAGAGGCACCATGCTCTGGTTGATACAGACCTTGTCCAGGCTGCAGCATGCCAAGGGCCACCACTGTGCCCCAGCCCCCTGGTCATGGAGCTGAAGGCAGTAGAGGGATCTAGGACAGACTTTCATCTGAAGCTGGAGCAGCATCTCCATCTACAGCCCTTGGGCACCCTGGGTCTGGTCTGAGTATCCTGTCCGTTCCCAGGACTACACAGTAATTTTGGGTGGAAATGGCACTCTGTCTGGGCTTGATCAGAACTTCTGGCCATCAGATGAGCTCCAAGGTAGCCAGCTGTGTTATGTCAGTGCTATCTTCAGGACTCAGAGCTGCTTCCCTGGGGAATATGTGACCACCTTCCCATGCTCTGATCTCACTATAACTCCTCAAAAAGCCTGCAGAGATGACCACCCTCCTTAGTCAATATAAAGACATCCCAGGACAGCTCTTTAACCTCAGAGGATCTCCTGCTTTGCTCCATGTGAGGATTCCAGCACAGGGAAGACTAGGGAAAGGGATGGTCTTTAGTGCCACATTTACCACATTGGATTCTCAGCAATACAGATGATACAGTGTCTGAAATCCTTCCTGGTGGAAAGACACCTGTCCTTAACACATTCTGCTTTTATGGACACAAAAAATTGCAACCTATCCCGAGCATATTCCCATTCCCTCCTGCTTTTTGCAGTCACTTAGTGAGGTTTAGTAGCGGATGATGGGGTGGTCAGGGCACTCTCCCCCCACCTCTGCCTGGTGGGTATCCTGATCCATCTTGTGTTCAGCACTTGCGTGATTGCTGGGGGACTCCTAGCAACAAGACTTGACATCATGAACTCCATTTCACATTTCTGCCACAAAAGTCAAAGGCAGAGTTTGACGTATCCTCCCCAAACTGTTTCTATAGGGGGAGCTTTCACTTACAGCACCAATCAGCACAGCGTGCTTATGTTTGAAGATCTGTTCCAAGGCATTAGCTGCTCATTTACAAAGCTAAAATATTTGCCTCACTAAAAAAGGGAGATAAAGTAGAATTTCTGCTACAGATGAGCCATATTAAAGCATGCAGAGCCGTTTTAACTGGCAGGGACCAAGCAGACTCCCACTATTTACCCGTGAGAGGCCATGAGCACCAGTGGGCAGGTAGGAGTTTCTGTTCATTGCAGTCAAAAGAAAGGAGTAAAAAGCAACATCCCCATCCCAGTGAATTAAAGTTATGGGAAAATATTGCATGAGGTTCTGCCACTGATTTTCTCCGTGAGCAGAACTCTCTATTTCATCTGTGAAAATAAAATTATAATCTTCCCATATGGCACATTTTTAATCCCATCTGTGCCAACAGTAAGCTTTTCAGGGCAGAGTCTCATATTTATTGCTTTTCTACCCACAAAGGGTCCCAGTTTTCACTGGGGCCTCTAGGTGCTGCTGTAATGCTAATAATACTAATACTAATAATTCTGCTAGTGGCAAATTTAGTCCAACATCTTAGGTTTAAATAAGTTATATGGAAAAATGGTTATAAAACAGTCTCCATCCTCCCTCACATTCCGCAGGTCATTTTGCATCTGCAAAACTCAGTTTGTGGATTGATATGCATCTTACATGTTGTATCTTGGGAATGTTTTCTCTATGAATCTCACACAAAATCTGCAGCATGACTTGTGGATAAAAAAGCCACAGAAAAAAATGCCTGAAGCTGTCCCACTCACCTCCTTCCTCCTTCACAGGCACACATGCCCAACTGCCTTTTTTTTTGCCTTTCTCCCTTTATCAGTATGGTGCTAAATTACCAAGTTTGAAATTTCTTCAGCAAATAAGGGATGCATGCCAGAACACAAGTGCCCCGAGGGATCTGAGTCTTAGGGGAAAAAGCCCTTAATCTCCAAGTTTATAGGTAGCAGCACTTCCCTGAAATTGGAAAATGTTCAACTCATTTATGAAAGAAATCTGCCACAAGGATACGCTGATGTTCACAGCTATTTCATTAATAACCCATTGTGATCCATGGGTTATAGGACAGGTTTATTTGGACACCTGCCTCAAATATATTCTGCCCCTTTCCTGCCCCAAATTTTCCCGATGAGCACAATCTCTTTAGTGCAAACCAGGTAGCTCTGGCAGTACGTTTTTTCCAAATGAACCAGGCACCTTTAGCCATGTGTGACTAATTTATGTGGAGCAGCACTTCACATGCACACCCAGGTGGGCTGCCCTGCCCACACGGGGCCAGTGAAGCATTTACTGCCCAGCACCCTGCATTGCACACCCAGGCTGGGGGACACAGGAGGAGCTCTGCCCGCCTGCGGTGCCAACCCGACCCGCTCACACGGCACCCACAGACCAAATGCTTTATGACTTTATCTCAAGGAGATTGCCCCAGTACAGGATAAGGATCAACTTTGCATGTTCCTCCACTGGCTGAATAAATTAACATTCCTGAATTTCAGTCCTTGGATTTATCTAGCAGGCATGACTTACACCATTGATGGGGGTTTTAATGTATTTCTAGTTTTGTAACAAGGAATTCTCCCTCTCCTTCTCACATGTAAATAATATCTAACACTACTGTCAGGGTTTGGCAGGGAAACAGTGTTTTGGAGGTAATGTATATCCTCAGCCTGCCTTTAGCAGAGCATCTCTCTACTTGTAGGCAACAGGAGGATTAATCATCACTATTAGAGCCCTCACTTCCCTCTGCAACCTTCTCTTCCCAGGGATGATGAGTTAATTCAGCTGGAACAGTGTTAGTTCATCAAGTTTTGTGGTTTATCTGAAAATCGAATGGCAGTAATTTCATATGGCAACTGACTTAATGCCCATTTAGTTCATGTTTTAGACAACTCTGGTCGATGATCACAATGGGTTTAATGCAAAACATAGGAGGGATGAAACTGTAACAGCAGTGCTTTCAAGTAGGTTTCCTTCCCCGCTGCAGAGCTGGTTATGTTGGCTGTCTGCACGTGTGTTTCTGCATGTAGGATGTGTATCCTTCTCTCTGAACCTCCCCTAGAACCATCCACACATGTAATGTTTAAAATAGCAAATGCAAACCTGAAAATTTTAACATGAGTGTTTGACATTTTATTGGGTGATAAATTGCTTCTTACTCCTATAAAGTCCACAGGTGTTTATGCCCACTCTTGTACGCCTAGTTAAAACTGTGGCTACAACAGGAATGCTTTGAAAATAGCCAGCCACTCCTAAAATGGATTATTAAAATAGAATTACCTGTTATGCATCACCTTAAATCTAGTTGTGTAAAGTTCTGTTGTTTAACCCTTTTAATCTCTTTTGGTTTGGTGTTTTCCCTGATTCCCTGTTTTCTTTTCCATTCTTTTGATTTGCAAATTCTGTTCTCGGATTCTGGATAGTGTCCATACCCAAATGGTTCCCCAGGACTTGCTGCCACACAACCTTCTTTCATGGCTCTTCCCATGTCATGAGAGCTCTGGGGCTGGAAGAAATCTTCCAAAGCAGGCTCAGATTATTTGTCAAATAAAAAGGCTTGAAAATTAAAAATTTGGAAGAAATGGAGAGTTAATGGAACCTTCTTGAATTCTTATGCACATACATACAAAGGATGTCTGCAAAATCCTTGTACTGTGCTTCCTATCTCCTGGATATGGTGCCTTCTCAGGGAGTGTTTTTTTTAGGGATCTTCCATTTTTAGAGCAACCTATGCAAGATGTTGTGTTTTCAAGTAGAGAAGCAGCAGCTACATGAGGTGGGAGCCTCTGGCCACCCCCACATGGAGCCTCTGTCTGCTCCAGGGGTCCCGCTGCTCCACCTTTGGGTGAGCAAATTGTGGGAAGCAGGAACGGGTGCAAACTTGATGAATTTATTCAGTTGTATTTCAGGAAGAACGAATGAGAAGATAACAAAAAACACAGACAAAAATCCAGGGGGTTTTTAGGTCCTGTTGGCAGGATTTAGAGGGCCATGCTCAAGGTCTTTGGATGGCTGAGAAAGAAAAGAGCCTTCCAGGCTGCCCAGCACATGGCGAAAATGCAGAATAAGGGCATTGCCTGTAGAGTTTCCCAGATTCTCCAGGATTTTGGCTTCCTTTCAGAACATGGAAAAGGTGAAGCACAGAAAAAAAACATCATCTGGGTGGACAGGAGGCCAACACCCACATCAGTCAGGTGCAGCCTTACAGTGCCCTGTCTCTAGTAGGTGCTAGGACAAGCTGGTTAATGCAGGTTCCTCCCTCAGCTTTTACTGTAGACAAACTTGCCCAGCAGGCACTGTCTCACTCTGCAGGTAGAGTAACCCTGAATGTGAGAAGAGCCCAGGCTGGATTTGGAGGCTTCCAGGCTCTTCTGTAATGGAAGTAATGAACACTACAAAGGAAAAGAGCAACAGTCCTCAGCATCCAGCGCCAGAACATGCGCCTAGGAAGGAAAAACTAAGGAAAGACTTGGAGGAGGAAAAAGGGGAGATTTTTTCCCATTGCAAAGGGCATGCTCACAGCAGGAGGTGGATGAACACCACTGCATCCCTCAGCATCAGATTTTGGGGTGTGCTGCCAGGGCCATGGTTGGTTTGCTGTAAGGCAAATGTCTTGTCCTGCCACAAGGAAGGGCAGGTTCTGCAGGGTTTCCTCTTCAAGACGGGAGCAAAATCACCACGACAGTTGGATACTGGTCACTGACTTATTTTTACATCTTCCTTATTGATGGAGAGGGTAAACTTGCTGTGATTTCCATTCCCCTAGTGTGCAATAACACCTGAGACACAAAAAGATTCAGACTCAAACCCCAGCAGCACAGCTCAGCATCTACTCAGGAAGTTTCTCCCCCTCCATCAGCCATGACCCACACCCACAGGGAGACCCGGACCATTGGGATGTGATGGAGCAGCTGGCACATGTGGGTACAGGACACGGGGGAAGCAGCTCTGCTGGGACTGCTCACACCAGGATGATGGGAGATGAGAAGATGGGGTTGGGCTGCCAAGCTCAGATCAGGATGCACAGGAATATACTATTTTAAAGCCCAGATTTTAATAGGAGAGAGAAAGTGGAGCCTTTCTGCTCAGTACTTGGGTAGTTGTTTGGTGTCTGCCAGGAGGAGCACTGTGCTGTTACAGACCGTAACAGAGGGCTGCAAATGGGCAGCAGTGGGAGTGCAGTGATGGTTTTACCTATGCCAGCAGTGCCAGGGCACCACTTGCCTGTGCCTGCTGTGTGTCTGCGCCCCGTGGGCACCACGCACTCCCTATGGATTGTGTTGTGCCGGGGGCATTCATGCAGCAGTCAGAGGGGGGACCTGAACACCCACTGCCTCTGTGCACAGCTGGAGGCTGCGTGTGCTCCACAGCACCCCAGGCACTGCCCTGGCCCCACAGGAATCAAAGAGGTCCTACAACCTTTTTTATCACCTGCACATGCACCACTCTTAAGTTTTTTTGCAAGGATATGGAGTTTATTTTTTTTCCCTGAAGGCAGTCGGTATTTTCAGCAGGGAGAGTGTGTTTTTCTACATACTCAACTGGTAGATGTCCCTTGCTTACCTGGCTGTGAGCAGGGCGGACAGTTGTGGGGGTCCCTGACTCAGCTGGAGGTTGTGGGCTTAGCTGCCGAAAGGGGACCCCTTCTGCTGGCAGGGTGAGCCCCAGGGATGCCCAGTGCACTGGGGAAGGGGGTTCTGGGTGCAGGAAGGTGCTGATCCCTCTGCAAGTCACAGCCGGGCTGGGGGGAGGAAACCAACCCTCCAGCAGTGCCGGCAAAGCCAGCCTGACCCGAGCAAATGAAAATAATCAAAAGTAATTAGAAGCGTGCTGGACTGCTCCTCGGAGATCTGTGCGAGAGAATAAACATGCCGGAGCCCTCCGAGCCACTGCAAAGGCCCATGTCTGAGCTGTTAGGTGCCCTGACCTTGTCCACATAAAGACGTGATTTATGAAGTGCAGGGCACAGCAGCAGGGCTTCTGTCTTCTCCAGGAGAACCAAATTACTGAGGTGGAGATTAACATGCTTTCAGTTGGGCCCATTTCCAGACCAAAGGAAATTTTTTATTTACCTTTTTTTTACCTTTAATTTTCCCCTCCTCTCCCTGGCGTGAAAACTGCCTTTTGGCTGGGGGGGATGAGCCCGGCAGTGTGTGAGGGCAGGAGGGGCAGCAGGGATGGGGCACCAGTGTGGGGGGCACCACGATGTCCACCTCACTCTTTTATCAAGGACTGGAAGTGACACAAATCTTCCTCCTGAAATCAGCAGCAACACTTGTGTTGTCACTTGATTTTAGTTTTGTGTTTTGTTTTTTTTTTTTTCCTAAGTTGATATCCATAACACAGGGTGGGAGGAATTGACATGCAGAAAATGTGCCGCTTTTCCTGCTTGTCGTTGTTTCCCGGGTCTGTCCCAGTGCATTTAGATGTGTCAGAAGGCTGTTTTTTCTGTGCTTGTTTCACTTTGCTTTTCCTTTCCCTTTCTCTCTCTGTTTGATGCACTCACCCGGTATTTCCAACACTCCCTGCAGTGTTGGTCAGGATGCTTAATGTTGTGTTTAGTCACCTTGAGAAATATAACATTAAACCCCACTTAAAAAGATGGTTGTGAAGTGGCTTGTCTATAAACGTAAGGATAATATTAAGCCTAATATGAACATTTATGGTATTTAAGAAATCACCAGCGGCTTGTCTGATTTTCCCCCATTGTCCTCGGCAGCGTTTGGCCCCAGGAAGCCCATTAAACGTGGACAGTGCCGTTATTTCATCTGGCTGTGGCCGAGCTGCTTTGCTTTGCTTTAATGATGTGCTGGAATGCACGATGCCCATAGGGTCTCCATTAGGAGAACTTTTACTTCTGGGACGACCATGAAGTTAAAGGCTTAAAAGAGGCATCAGTTTACAGCCTGGTGGGGATTACTAGCAGACTGGAGTACAAACTCCTGACTGCCCCACTAATAGAGCGACTTGTTTTAAATAAACAATTGCCAAAGGGACCCTGTGGAAATATTTGGGCCTCTTGAAGCGCCCACCGAACCTGAGAAGGGAAAGGCGACAGAGATGTTTAAAAGATTTTCGCTTGGGAAAAAAAAAAGAAAAAAAGAAACACATCGATGTGCGTTGTTGTGTGTACCCCCATCCCTGCACCGGGATGTTAGAGATCCAGACCAGCGGCGGGGCCAGGCTGACCTACAGCCAAAACTCCCCCATGGGGGCTTGTGCCTTCTTCCCCCACCTCCTCCTCCTCCTCGGGGCGCGCTGCCCTCCGCCGGGAGCGTTGCATGGAGGGGAATTACTAAAATTACTAAAAAAGGGGGATTGCTAAAAAAGGGGAATTGCTAAAAAAGGGGGTTTTCCCCAAAAAAGGGGAGCGGCGGCCGTGTCCCGGTGGCCAGCGCCACCGAGCGGCGGCGGCGGAGCGGGCCGGCCCCGCACCGCCGGTACCGGGAGCGCCTTTTGTTTATCCACCGGCGCTTCCTCCCTTTGTGGCACAGCGGAGAGTAGTGGGAGGGGGGTGGTGGGGGGTGCTCCGGCTCCTATCGGGGGCTCTGATCAGGCCGATGGGCTCGAGCAATCAGTTTCCCAGATTACTTGTATTTAATACACAATGCATCATAAAGCAAATCCCTCATCCTGACAGGGAGAAAATAGAACAGCTCATAGCGCGAGCCGGGCCAATTTATGGCTAAATTAAAAAAAAAAAAAAAAAAAAAAAAAGAGAGAAAAAAAAAGGGAAAAAAAAAAAAAAAAAAAAAAAGAGAGGGGGGGGGGGGGGA